>SZWC01003333.1:96926-115761 GCA_023375785.1 Penium margaritaceum | reverse complement strand
GGAGAGAGAGAGAGAGAGAGAGAGAGAGAGAGAGATGGAGAGAGAGAGAGAGAGAGAGAGAGAGAGAGAGAGAGAGAGATGCAAAAACTTGGCATGAAATCGTCAATCATGCCTTACACGCAATGATTTTGTGCCGATGTGTCAAAAATAAAACTGGATCTTGCATGGTGTGAACTTCGAGTTTTGAAACCATCACACTCTTGCAAACCCACAAGTTTGGAGTCATAACGTCCCTCGTCTAGGATCCATAACAACTGGATGAGGTGAGATTTGAAACGAGCCTCTTGAGACTCGTAGTAATCAAGCCTTCCTTCTTGGGTCGTTAATGACGATTGCCCCTAGATTCTTGCGGAGGACATAACCCCTGATGCGAGCTCTTGAATTCATTTGGCAAACTGCAATATTTTCTTCCATGTTAGAGATAGATTCACGCACCTTGCAAGGATCATGCATTAGAAAAACGCAAAGAGAAATAGCTTGTGTAGGTATAGTAATGTTCACCTTACTAATTGCATGTTCAAAATATACAATGGTAAAATGTTGCAAATTCGTTTTGACAACATGGAACAATGTGACATTTTAATAATATTCCAATTACTATGTTTATCAATGTGAAAGAAGGTTGTGAGGTTGTTTTCTGAAAAAGGTAGGAACATGTGACTTTAAACTCTTAGGGTATTCATGTCGTTGATTCTTCCACACAAAAGTGGTGACTTTTGTCATAAATGATTTTGAGTAAATGAGGGGCATGTTATGTACACAATGAACCCTACACATTCTATGAATAAGTCCGTAAAAAAAATGAAGGCAATCATCATACTTGTTTCGTAAGACCATGGGCATGATCATAAGGATTGATGAGAAAAATCATTGTGATATGAAATTGACATTGAGTTTCTTGAACCAAGTAATAAAGTAAAAAAAAAACACATAAATTTTTGGCAATGACTAACAGGGGTAGTACTACACATTCAATTCATGACTTGGTGTATATTTTCATTAATCTCCAAATTTGTGACACCCTTTCATCAGGTTTTCAAAATGGGGGCACATGTGTCTTCAAAGTATGAAGTCCTTGCTCTTTGTTTCACTTGGTTCATATTGAGGGTGTTTAACTACTATGGCCCATTTTGAACAAGCAAAAATGTTCAAAAGGGATTGTTACTATAAATTCCGCGAGTGTGGCGTGTCTATGAGGAATTTTGTGGATATGGGATTTCACACCCTTCTCCAAATGTGAACAATAGTATAAAGAATACTTGGAGTCTTGATACTGGGGGTGAGCAACCTGAGGAATGTCACATTGTAAGTGCTACAATAAACTCTTTCAAGAAGCTGGGGGATTTTTACAAGATTCACATGTAGTTTACACAAGTATATTATCGCCAAAATATCAATAAAAAGGTTAAGGACGGGTTGTAATTGTTCCTTGAGTCCTTCTTGTGTTGCGTACAAAACGTACACAAGTCTTAACACTTGTACGTGGGCATTATCATCATTGCTTTCACGGTCCACTGCATTGCGACTTTTGGATTCTTACCTGATCCGGACAAGGGAATTTTGGCTAACTGTCCCGTTTGATAATGTTCCTTTCTTAAAGCCTTGGAAAACTTTGACCACCTTCTACAAGCAACGATAGAAGTGTCGCGAACAATATTGATGTTTTTCATGTTTTCTTTTTTACTACACAATGCAACCACACACGCATCGCTTGGGAGGCTTCGATGTTATCAGAGCCTCCCAACCTTTTGGTGGAGCTTCTTGGAGCAGCCCACACAACGCAACCACACATGCATCGCTTGGCCCGATCGCCGATGACCCAACGTATGCCTACTCCTCATTTGCTGCATTGTGTGTGTGTGTGTGTGTGTGTGTGTGTGTGTGTGTGTGTGTGTGTGTGTGTGTGTGTGTGTGTGTGTGTACATATATACACACATATGTGTATATACATGCGATGAACTCAACACTTGTCATCAAAGTGGACTTACCGGTAGGTGTAAATTACTCAAGTGGCCCAAACCCTCAAACCATGTTCTGCCCCTCATCTATGCTTCCACCTCGTATAACACTTGATATCAGAGCACAACGGTGCTAGAGGAGAAACCATAGACTTCACTCATCTCAAGGACTACCTCACACGAGTCGGGAGCGCATCTCGCATGTTAAGAATTCACCGACTATGCGACTATGCCGTGATCTGAGAGAGCTCACCCAACGACCAGCAGCAGGTCTTTGGCAAAAACTCTATCAATGGAGGAGCAACAAGCATAGTTTGTGATGTAACTAAATCCCTAGTCAATGACAAATTCTGGTCTGACTGGCTATACTACCGCAGGTCCAACGACATCAACAGCCAACTCGGCCTCCGGCTCCACGAAGTAGGGCAGCCACCACATCAAAACACCACAATTGGAGCTGCTAGAACGATACATGGAAGCCGAAAATCTCGCATCAATGAGGATGTGACTCAGCGACTATCGGCACTTGAGGGGCTCAACCAGCACCTGAGCCATCAGTTGAATGTTGCGATGGAGGCTCTCTGCAATGCGAGCATGCGAGAGGAATTCTCAACTGATTCATGAACCTAAAACTTGTCCTACCCTCCCCAAACCATTCAACCCTGTAAATTTCAAAGGACCAAAGGTGGGGATGACGCTGACAATTTTGGAAGCATACATCACTGCTCCTTGGTCAAGAATGACAAAAACAAATTGACCTCGCAACCCTACTTTTGTGTGCCACAACTTCAAGTTGGTGGTCCGATCTCCGAACCATCCATCGGCAGCAGGAGACCTTTGGGGCCATATTAACGGTCCGCGATGCCCGTCTGACATGGCCTACCATCAGCAGAAGGGGAGGGGGAGTCACAGAAAATGAGTTGGGAACAACAAAGGACAGGAGTAGAAGGCACAACTCTTGTCCTCAAGGAGCGATTTGCACCAAATGATTGCCCACCTGAACAGCTGAAATCCCCCCCAGGGGGTACCTGAGATAAAAAAATGGTTGGAAGAGGGGTAGAAGGACAACCAATCGACAATTTTGCTGAAAGGAAAACCGAGAGGTTGTAAGGGTCAAGGAATGGTAGCAGCATAGTTTGATAGAGGGGCCTTGCATGGTTTTGTAAGCAACGACATGGTTCACAACTTGGGCTTGCGAACCAAACCAGAGGTGTTTTAAGGAAAAATGGTTGACAAAAGGGTGCAAATACATCGGCTGAGTGAACGACTCTGACTACAAATCGAAGATCTGTGAGACGTAATGGTCCTATTGTCATGTCCAAGGGTAATACTGCCGCATATCCATTGTTCTCGCAACTAATGTACACTGTTCCAAGTTTACGCACGATAAGTATGCGATGGCCACCTTGGCAGAAAAACAACTATCACATCTAGGAACATCAAAAAATACTCTGGAGGGCCACTGTTGAAAACTAGTATTCCGGATGTCCACTACGGAAGAAGTGAGTACTGAGAAAACTTTAACACTTCGTGTACCCACTATGACGCTCCGCCAAGGAAGACAACAAGATTAAAAAAAAACCTCAACCAATGACACTTGTAATTCTCCTAAAAAAGATACTTGAATTAGGTTCCATATTAGAAAGAACATGGTGCACAAGGTTGAATTTTATTTCTCTAAATTTCCTTTTCACATCCTCGGTTCATGTCTCTATGTCTCTCTACCTCTCTTTCTCTTTCTTTTTCTCTCCTTTTCTCCCTCTATCTTTATCTCAATCTCATTTTGTTGTTCCAACTTTTGACTTAATCACTTTAGAATTTGAGGGTTTGATTCTTTTTAAACACTTCTTTGTCTATGATATTTTCTTAATTGAAAAATAGTCACCGGTATTGGTTGTTGATGGCGAATATGGTTGATGTGAGTGAGTGGGGATGAGGGTGGATCCTTTCGTTGCATCTACATCATCGCCCACATCCTATCCTATCACATTGTTGTCATTGCCTACATCCTCTCCTGTCGCATCTTTGCCGTCGCATGTATCCCCTCTTGTTGTACCAATGTCAATGCCTGCATCATGTCCTACCACATCTATGTCATCTCCAGCTACTGTACTAGTACGCAAAAGGAGGAGGCAAAAATGAAAAAGTATGAAGACAACGTGTGGTGGAAGTGTGGGCATTTGGGACAAAGTCAAAATCGTGGTGAGGCATTTGACACAAGGACAAATTAAGTTATTGGTGTGGTCTCAACCCCGCAAGTGCGTACTTCTCTCTCGCAAATCATTGTTCAAAGTTTGAAATTTGAATGCGGCACAACAAGCGTCTAGTGTGGTGCACGTGCTCGCAGCCGCACATCTCAAGTTTTACGAAGTCATTCATGACCACACCAATGCATCTCACAAGTGTCAAATGCCGCAGGTAAGCCAAACTATAAAAAAAAAAAACCAAAATGACCACAAGCCATAATTAGGGACGAATCCAAAAACAGCCAATTTCAATAGGGACAAAGACGGAAAGTGGTCAAAACAACAATTAAACCACCTTTCACGTCCTAGTACGGTATGTCATCGCCTGCGTTGTTGGTTGTCGTTCCATCAGCAGTAGACCCAGTTGTACCCTCGCAGCCTCCCGTCTTGTCACTTTTTGTTTGTGCGCCAAGCTGTCCTCTAAGACCATTGCACTCTGCACCTCACTATGCCCTACCTACCAGTCGTATAGTCTCAGGTGTCTACTCAGGGCCCGTGCAGTCAGTCAGTCCAGTTCATGGTGGTTTTTTTTACCCCACACAGCCTACTAATCTCTAGCCTCGATACTCTGGGCATGGCGGTGGCTGTGGTACATCCGACGCCACGCTTGGTTATCAACTCATGGATGATGAGTTCCACCAAGCCATTACAACTCTCAGGTCTACTCGGCCTCTTTCATATCCCTTAGTCGCTACTGCACTCATTGCGAATGGCACCACGGCACGTGTGCTTGAACCAAACTTAGTGCAACAAGCATGCTCTACTACATATTCAGCCCTTTGGGAGCAAGCAATGTGCGAGGAACTCGCTGCAGTTGAGGAGCATTGGGTTTATGAGTACGTGAAGCTCCCGCCTGGTCGTAAAGCCATACTAGCCCATTTGGTGTTTCGAAGGAAAGAGAGGTCAAGTGGCTCACTAGAACGGTAGAAGGCTTGTCTTACGGCCAAGGGATTCTCCCAAGTGCCTTGTGAGGAATTTGATATCATCTTTGTCCCTATTGGCAAGTACACCATGACATAGGCCTTGATAAGTCAGGTAGCATATCATGATTGGGAGCCACACAATATGGACGTGATCAATGCCTTCTTGCATGGGTTTCTTGATGAATAAGTCTATCTCAACCAACCTCCAAGGTATGGCACCTCTAAAAGGCCTTTAATGGTCTGAAGCAATCACCACGTTGTTGGAACCTCAAGATCTCCCACGTATTGGAGCGGGACAGGTATCACCATAGCAGAGTGGACCCATATCTCTTCGTGAGTATTGCTTCTGTACCCTTTGTTGGTGCTCTAGTCTATGTGGACAGCCTCTTCATTACATCACCCCACCTCATTGCTTTCGAAGGTGAGAAGGATCTCCTCCAGTTTGTGTGTAGCATGAAGGATCTTTGTCCAAATTGTGTCTTTGTAGGGATGGAGATTGAGCGTGATCGCCAGCGTCGCACACTACATGTGCATCAGCTTGGTTATGTCGTAATGCTTGGGGAGCGCTTTGCTGACCTGCTTGACACAATCCCCTCTACATCCACACCTATGATGCCCGCAGGGTAGAGGCTCCTCACTTGAGCAGACCTAGACCGTCTTGGGGAGCTTGTCAATATCACGCCGTACCTCTGTTTCATTGGCTCCCTGATGTTCCTCAAGACCGCGTGCACGTAGATGATGCATTTGTTGTGAATATCCTTTTGCATTTCTCACAACATCCACCTCTGCACCATCTAGAGGCTACTCTACGCGTGGTGCAACATTTTTGTCTACCCCATGCCTGGCCTATGCTTTGGCGCACAACCGTCTGTTGTTGTTGATGGATACACTGACAATGATTGGGCCCATGATCGTGATGTGCACAGCTGGTCCGCCTATGCCTTCCTTGTTGGAGGTAGAGCTGACTCATGGAATAGAGGCAAGCATGACTGTGTTGCACTGAGCTCAACTGAGGCCGAGTATGTCGCATTGAGGGCTTCGATCTGTAAGAGAATCTGGGTATGTCCTCTCATGTATCAGCTATGTCGGTCCATGCACTGCACTGCATGGGTATGATGGCATGTGTCACACGTGCACAAAGCACATCAACATTGAGCATCACTTTGTGCGCAAACACATTACACGTGGCATTGTCTTTATCGTGGGTGTCCACATGTGGCAACAGAGTGCAGAATTCCTCACCAAATTGTTGGACATCGGTAAATTCAAGTTTGTTATATGCAATGTTGGTCTTCTTGTGTATACTCGTGTTCCTCCATAGTTTTTACTCCACTTTTGTTGTTTCCTCTCATCATCCATAGTTCTTGTGTGGCATAGTCTCATGTCCCTTACTGTGTGCTGATGTTGCTGCTATTTTGTGACCCTTGTTTCCTTGTGGTTACTTGCGTGTGCGGGTCATAGGTGATTGTTGGTGTGTGTGTCATCGTGACCGGAAGACTTGTCACCACGGATCACAGGTTCGCTGGGACACTCGACGGCTACTTTAACCTACCTCATTCTGCTTAATCCACTGTTTTGGCCTCTGAATTTTCTCCTCGCCATGTATCACACAAAATGCACTACGTACTCACTTTACACACAAAATCCTCACTTCACCCACGTTTCCTTGAGTGCGTGATACCATGCGCACCGCATCCACTATAGAAAGAAATTTACGCTATACTCGTCCAATATGAATTATTGTGGAAGACTGGGTACGCAACATTTTTACTCTTAAGTTTTGATTTTGTCATGTGATATTTTTTTTAGCCCTTGTTCATTATTCCTTTAAGTAACCAGATATCCAACATCTATTTTTACTGAGAGGTAATCGTGTTTTTTGTATGTAAAGCACTGGGGTGTCATTCATGTCCAGTTAAGAATCTTTTTTTTTTGTGGCTGCTAGTCTTTTGTATACGCCACAATCACGTGACTGTGGCCATCCGCGGTCACGTTATGAGCTCGTTCACAACATGTACAAGCAAATCTGCCCTCAAATGGGCCTCTCGGCCTTTATCTTACACACCGATTCGAGGAGTGTTTTACTCGTTCACTACGTGAACGAGCGAAACAGCCCCTGAGGCTCTACACTTCATTGTGCGCCCCTCGGTTTTGCACGTTGTCAATATCGCAGAAGCAAGGCCTTGCTTTTTCCTTGATCATCACAATTGCTTGAAAGCAGTGGGATGGAGACATGATACGATGATCGACAGCCGTACGATTGTCCGAACAAATGGATTTTGTAAATGTACATTGGTAAAGAGATCACATCACTTCTACCTTTTCTTATACTAGTTGATCGACGACTTTGCTTTTGTGAATGATTTGCTATGAGATGCATGGAAAATTTTAGGATAGAGAGCAACATACTCCAAAACACTTTCCGTGTTGTTCGATCAGATAACCCTATATCTTAACTGCTTTTACCAACATCATGATTCATAATGTTCACGAAAACTCCATTTCAAAAATCACAGTGGAAGTGCAACACAAACGTCATTATTGATTCATCTATGAACAGTACTCCTCATCGACTAAATGATAAAAATATATCCACTAGTTACATTCTAGTCGCCTGTATTCATTGTGCGGACAACCAGTGTGCGCACAATGGGACACCGGTGATCTTGCATTCCTTTTTATAGTACAAATCCATTCTTTTAGATGCACAATAAACAGTGGCACTCCATACATACTTGGTCTTTGTTGCGCTTGCCTTTGTTGTGCACACCGTGCAACAAATACGTGAGTAAGAAAATGGCGAGTGGCCAAGCGTACAATGCATTGCACGTTGGAAAGAATGGAAGCAAGGTCGACGAGGTCGTCCCCTGTTTTTTCCCCAAGTCCCGGGTCTATAATGCGAATTTTGTGAAAACTAAAAGATTGTGAGAGAGGGGGGAGAGTGTAAGAGATAGATGTGATGGATGAGAAAGAATAAACATACAAAAAGAAAGGATGAAGAGAAGGCATGTAAATCGTTTTGAATTCTTTTCATATGTTTCTTCATGGATGGAAAAGTATCCAAATGGAGGAATTGAATTTGAATTTAATGTTTTTAAAACTTGTTGAATTGGGTTCGTTATTCTGTTGAACGAATATCTTGGAACACCAAAAACGTTCTTTGAATAATGGTCGAATTCTACGATCCACCTTGTAGTTTTATAATTCCTTTGTTTTAGGGAGCGCATGTCAATAAGCTGACCACACCGCACGACATGTGTCTTCAAGTCCAATGGACATGATACTCGGTCGTGGCTGGTCAGGTTTATGTATATTGGCCAATAAAATTTCCAAGTCAGTCACATCAGTCAGCGCACGTGTGAGACGTACAACAGCTATCGGAAGTGTGTCACTGGATCAAAGGAACACCTCGGAAGTGAACTGGCTGGTCGTCGAATTCAAGGGTCCAATTTTCCACGAAGTGGATGGTTTAGGGACACCAAATCGATTCTAAAGTGCATAATGAAGTATAATTTAAGGAATGCATGATAAAAAAAAAGACTACGATTTCAAAGATCAGGGGGGTATGTACTATTTCTCTTGAGAAGTATAAGCGTAAGTGACTAAGGTTTTCTTTCCATCTTGTCAGCATACTCTGGTGGAGTGTCATACTCGGTATGCGAGAAGTTAAAGTTTTCTTAGTAATCATTTGTTTTTTTGCAGTCGACATGTGGAGTATTTGTGTTTAACCATGGCCCTTCACTGTGTTTTTTGCTCTTCCTGGGCGTCACTTGTTTTTCTGCAGAATTGCCCCACATGTACTTTTCCTACAAACTTTTGGCAAAGTGTTGATTAGTTCCAAGAACGGTGGGTATAAGGCCAAAGTACCCTACGTTGAGAGTGTTAGCACCAGACAAGGCACCTTCAGGTGTTCCCCAACGTTTTCTCGATGACCACCTTTCGGGGTCCATTTTCTCAGTGGCGTTATCCTTGGTCGTTAATGTTCCAGTTGCATAGAGCTTCTGTTTCCTGCACTGGGTCTCCTCCGGTTTATCATTTGGATGACCAAGGAGGCTGTACGTGTGTCAGTCTATCTTCTGCCATTCTTTTGGAGCTTACAGTCGGGTTAGGTTTTTTTTTATCGGTTGATTGGACTTATGCGCCTCGTTGCATGTGTGTGGGTGAGACTTCATCTATACACTTGTTCGTTTGTTGTAACTCTTACTTCTCCGTTTCAAAGCATATCTTTGCTGTCTCTCTGCCTTTCATCCTTATGAAAGGCAGAGAAACGGGGCATAGAACATAGCGTGGACATAGTGTGAAAGCATTGTCTCTCATGCCATGTTATCTACAGCGTGCCCTCTCACACAAAACGTTACTCAAGGGGTTCATGTATTCCCTCATTTTGGGAAACCAGCCCGTTTGGCGATGTTCTGTTTTCAAAGCCTTGGACGACTTCAACCACCTTTTGCGAACAATATTGGTCTTTCGATCTTATTCGGTTGACTTCTCAAAGGGGCTAGATCTTTGTAACCGCACCTTAATATTCATGAAACCCCCAGATCTTTCGGAGGAGCTGTCCAAAGCAGCCATCCATGGCTCGACCTTGCAAGCTTGGGTTGGATCAAAGGCCAATGACCCAACATATGCTTCGTTCTCATTTCCGGCATTGTATACATGTCTCTTACAAACTCGATAGTTTTCATTGAAGTGCACGCACTACTAGTTATGAACTGCTCTCAACTCGTGTTCTGCCCTGCATCTTTCCCTGTTGACTATCCACAATTCTGACTGGAATAACATCCCCCACCCTCCTGAGAAATTGCTAGGAAGCTTCCTAACCTTGCTGCTGCTGATGTGGCGACACTGTCCAGTCAGCTGGCGCACTAGCAAGCAAGCAGGTGCAAGAAACAGCAAGGATCGGGTTAGGGAGACGCACAAAGTCTCATAAGCTCCAATAGCTTAGTAATGCAGAGAGAGATGACAACTGACAAGCACACATCATAAATGCCTGCCGTGTCACACGGCGGGTGACGCACGCAGCAGTGTCATTTTGTCCTAAAACCGGCTCAAAACCACTATTTTGGCCGCAACTCTGCGCACATACATCCAAACGCAACACCGTCTGAACCTAGAGACACAGAATCTCAAACAGGATGCTACGACTGGTCACACGCACAAGTCTGGCATCGATTGGTGGACAGAAAATGCAATACATGCAAATCGGGCTCTAGAGCCAGTCCACCAAGAAAACTCTAGAGTCTGCAGAAAACTTGCAGAGCACCCCAACAAGCACCCGGGACGTCGTGGCAGCAGTCTAGGAGCTCTTGGTGGATGGATCCACCAACCGCCAGCTGAGCCTGCATCAAAGATCTGCACAAGCATGGACACGGCTGAGTGGTCACAGTAAGCTATACAAATGGACGGAAACAACTCACATCACAACACTCCCCCATGACCCGATGGTACGGATGTCCATACATGTGCAGAACTGACACAGGTGCACAACAAGATGCTCAACAGTCCATGCTCACACACCCCACTCTCAGCCACTCTCAGGCAAGGGGCCCAAAAGAATGAATGGCCACCATGAACTTTCCGCGTGCAAGTGCCTTGGTCAAGAAGTCAGTCCGCTGCATGTCCGTGCCAACCCAGACCAAGAGATCATCTGTTTCTCCACAAGATCATGCACAAAGTGATGCTCAACAGCAATGCGCTTCGTGCGTGCATGAAACACACAAGACTTCTCTGCAATGGCAAGAGCACTCTAGTTGTCATAGCGCAAAATGATGCAAGGCACGGACTGACGCAACTCACGAAATAGATGTTGTAGCCACAACGCCCCAGCAGCCCCAGCCCCCAAAGCAACATACGCAGCCTCTGATGAGCTATGTGCGATACAAACTTTCTTGCCACTACGCCACGACACAGCGGTGCCACCAAGCAGGAACACGTAGCTTGTCTGACTGTGCCCATCATGAATCCATGCCCTATCACTGTCTGTGTAGCCGTCGACTACCACCGAACACTGCCGTCGAAAGCAGAGTCCGAGGTATAGTGTGGACACCACGTGCCGCACCACTCGCATAGTCGTATGAAGGGCTCTCGCCCGAGGACACTGTGAAAACTGTACAAGGAGGTTGACGGCAAAGGCAATGCTAAGCTATGTGGTAGTGGCCAAGTGCATGAATGAGCCAATCAGACTCAAGTACATGGTCACGTCCACTGTCTCCCCCACATCTGCGGGATTATCCACCTTCAAAGCATCTTGTACGTCAGGTGTGATGGGAGTGGAGGCTGTAGGAACTACACCCAGGAGGTCAGCAAACAGTTCCCCCACAACGCGGGCATAATGTGCCTGATGCACCAAGAGTGTCCGTTGCTGACGATCACGCACGATCTCCATCCCGAGAAACACAGCTGAAGGACCAAGGTCCTTCATCCTATAGGCAGCCTGGAGAACTGCCTTGGCCTCCTTCATGGCCTCCATAGAAGGAGACGCAATCAGGAGGTCATCCATGTAGACCAAGATGGCGGTGAAGCTCTCAGCTATCTGTCTCAGAAAGAGGGACGGGTCATGATCACTCTATACTTAACCGACACATGTTAGTGTGCCGGTGATATCCAAGTTCCAGCACCTGGGTGACAGTTTTAGGCTGTACAAGGCCTTGCGTAAGCGCGAGACCTTGTCACCGGCCTCGAATCCGGGTGCCTGAACCATGTAGATCTCCTCCTCTAAGGTGCCATGGAGGAATGCGTTGTTCACGTCCATCTGGTGCAGCTCCCAGTCGTGGTGAGTAACAACCCCGAAGAGAGCGCGAGCGGTGGTCATGCGGCCAACGGGTGTAAAGGTGTCAGTGAAATCTACTCCCTCAACCTGCGAGAACCCCTTGGCCATCAAGCGATCCTTGTTGCGACCCAGTGTACCAGCAGGCTTTACCTTCTTCCGAAAGACCCACTTGGCCTGTACGGCCTTCTGCCTAGGCGAGAGGTCAACAAGCTCATAGACACCGTGCTCACGGATGGCTCTCAGCTCATCCTCACAAGCAGCACGCCACAGGTCTGCATTATGAGCTGAGAGTGCCTCCTTCAACGTGCTTGGATCATGCATTGTCGAGGGAGTGCTCCGGGCAGCTAAGACATAAGCCTTCCGACTTGGTCTAACCACAACAAGGTCGGCTCCGGCATCGCAAGCGACCAAGAAATCTCGAGAGACCAACTTGTGGGTGACAGGACATGCTAGGTGCACCTCAATGTAGACTGCCTAGACACTCAAACCAAGGGCCTTTGTGCCAGGCTTGCCACTCTAAACACTACGAGTCGGGCGCCTGGGCGTAGAGTCAGTAGTCCACTGAGCCCTAGAGGCAAATGGTCAAAGACGACCACCGGGCTCGCAAGAGTAGCCCAATGCGGTGCTCACCTCAGGCTGCGGGAAAGGCTGCTCAGCCAGAGCCATATGGGACATGGGTGCATGCATGGGAGTGGGTGTGACAGAGGGGGCTGACACTGGCATGGGATCAAGTGTGCCAGAGGGGACTGACGCTCGTACAAAATCAGGTATGGCAGAGGGGACCGACACAGGCACGAGATCGTGTGCGCCAGAGGGGTCTGACACCGACACGGGATCAGGTGTCCTTGAGGGAACTGATGAGGCTACTGGACCCACAGCCACGATGGCCGGATCGTTTGCAGCCAGAGACTGGACCACAGGTCAGGAGGCTCGGACGGACCCATCTGTAGGACTAGACTCCCCCATCCGCTTAGAGGCCACACAAGTAGGAGCGTGGTCGGCGGCCAACGACAGAATATTGGACAAGTCGCGGTAGGTGAGAGTTTCAAAGAAGAGAGCATCTCAAGACTCGACAATGCGATGGCGAGCATGGTCCCAAAAGCACCAGGCCTTTGACTGTGGGGAGATGCCGAGGAAGGTACACATGCGTCCATGAGGTGAGACCTTGGACCCCTGCTGGTCCTCGGTGTACCAGACACAGGTGAGGGACCCCCAAACGCGGCGAGACGGGGATCAGCACGATGGCCGAACTACAACTCGAACGGCGTGACATGGTCTGGAAGTGGACCATGCGACAAGCGGTTCCAGACCCACGTCATGTAGGAGAAGCCCTCAAAGGCAAAGGACTCTAGAAGACCGCACTCAGACCGCATAACGCAAACTGCATCCTCCATGGTGTGGTTCCAATGCTCAGACACACCGTTCTGCTATGGTGTAGTAGGGGCAGAAAGCTGGTGAAAGATACCGTGCTCGACAAAGTAGGCATCCATCTCGCCTAAGTACTCGCCACCACGACTTGAGCGGAAGGTGTGTAGGGTGTGACGAGACTGACGCTCAGCCATCACAAGCCACAGGGCGACCGCTAATGCGGCATCGCTCTTGTGGTGAAGGCTGTAGACCCACGAAGGTCCGAGTGGACCAAGTCTAGTGGGCGTAGTGCCCGTGAGGAGGAGTCAGGGTAAGAGCATCGATGCATCTTACCGTGGGTGCAAAAAAGGCAGTCGGTCTTCAGCGGCTTCTTGAAAGAAGTTGTGTCAAGACCGAGGACTGGCTGAGTTCGAATGAGCTAGAACACAGTGTCCGAGCTCACATGGCAGAGGCAACGATGTAACAAGCGCTGGTGCTTAGGGGAGAGAACACCAGTGACAAACACACGTGTACAGGAGAGAGGGGGAGAAGAAACAGAGGGAGTGCAACAAGACACACGATATAGGTGATCAACAACAGAGGCACGAAGCACGATGGCGCGTGTGTCAAGAGCAGTCATTGTGGCAGAGTCAGTAGAGTGTTCAACAGCGAGACCTATCCTGGTGCATGCACAAACAGAGAGCAGGCTAGGCTCGAGAGCACGGATAAATAGCACATCAGAAATGTACAAGGGGCCAGACGGACCATCAAACCACACAACCCCAACTCTCTGCACAGGCAACAACTGACCAGAACCTGTGCGAACAGACCAAACGGACGCAATGGGACTGAGCACAACAAAGTCACTACGACGACAGGTCATGTGATAGGTGGCCCCAGAGTCAATAACCCAGGTGCCACCCGGCTCACGACCAGTCGTCGACATTGAGCAACGTGCCACAGAGCAATCTGCCTCAGCTGGACGCTCAGCAGAGGACTCAGGACAACGACGAACAACACGGATATGTGACTCGTCAAGCCAGTCGGTATTGTCAGGTCCATCCTCATCGCAAGCCAACATAGCTCCACCACAAGCATCATCACGGGTAACAGAAGCAGTAAGACAGGCTCTGTTGGGACCACTCCGCTGTGACAACACACTCGCACTATCCTGAGTACAAAGCGCCAGCAGCTGACGCAGTTCCACAATCGTGTGATCCCGAGGGTCCACATCACCGCTGTCGCCTGGTGAAACGGACGCATCTACTACACTTGTGGTCGCGACGCGCCCAGTCCGCGTGTCACTCGAGGAAATCTGCTACGTGTGTGCCACCTGAAGGCCACGCATGATCCGAGTCCAGTCAAGGGGCTGCTCACACTCCATGTAGCGGTGAGCGCCTCCACCGTTGTAATAATGGACAGAACGTCCACTGCCACTACTCGCCGACTGCTGCTGCTGCTGTCCCTTCCCGCGTTGCTTCTTCCCCTTCTTCACCTATGCGGCCACCGCAACGCCCTGAGTGTGGCCGCTTGGGGTAGAGGAGGAGGAGGAGGAGGAGGAGGAGGAAGCGGTGGAGGTGGGACTGATGAGCTGGGACAGAGGCGTAGGAGGAGTTGCAGTCACTGCTGCAACAAGTGCAGGTTGCCATGAGGTTGCCATCGCCCATCTGCTGATGGGCGATGGCAACCTCATGAGCCGATGTGGCCTGGATGAATTAGCGATGGGCCTAAGAAGAAAATGTAGTGACTCTAACAACTCAGAGAGAGCCACACGATTGAAGCCCGTAAAGAGCGTCACGTGGTCCAAATACGCCCCCATCATGATGGTGTTGAGTGCCCACAATTGCGTCCCGCCGCCGGTCCCACGGCACGTGTAAAGGCGCATCACACACCTCCAGTAGTCAGCTGCAAGCTTCGTGGGACCCTGACGGAGGGAGTGAAACTCACGTAGTCGGGCCGCCCTCGTGGCATGGGTCTCCGCAGCGAGAAGTGTCAGGGCAAGCTCCCAGCCCTGACGCGGATCTGCTCCAACCCTAGTCCTGGTCTCAACGAGAAACGATCAAAATTCAACCACAGTCTCGTGCGGAATGGCATAGAGGAGACCGCGCATCGCTCTCGCTACTGTCTGGACCTGGTGAGCATCGCGGGTCTGGTACTAGCTGTGGCAGTAGGGCCTGATACCCTCAAAATCGGCCCACACCTAAAACAAGGTCTCCCACAATCAAAAGCCCTCGTCGCTATTGTAACGGGGTGGAGGTGTCTCAAAGTCTTTCGGTTGCCGCTCCGTAGAGAGGGCGAACTCAGGATTGGGTGACAGTAGACCGGGTATGGAGAGCCTACCAGGATGGGAAACGCCACCAAAGGTGAACGCTGCTGAATGACTTGGCTGATCCTAACGGCGAAAAGGTGGCGGAGTGAGAGGCTGTGATCCCAGACGTAAGTCACTTATGTGCTCCTCAAGCACACAAATCTCGTGATTGCAATAATTCATCCTCAATCTCCTCCTCATCCCAGGTGTCCACCTGTGATGAATCATGCTGAGGCTGAGGCACTCTGTAGGGTGTAGACTGCTGAGCAGATGGTGCAGCTCCAGTACATCCTCCAGGTGGCTGCTGTGAAGCCATTAAACGACCCTGTAGTAACTCCTTGATCTCCTACAACGCGTCGGACGGCCTCTGCTGCTGCCGGTGCATCTCGTCCTGCGACGGACAAAGCTTGTCGATCATGAGAGACTGCGACCACGGACTCATAACGCCAGAAAAGGAAAAAGAGGTGTCAACTAGCCCTTTGCCCTTGTCACGGACCGGCGCCATCGCAATGCTCAGTATGGGGCCGGACATAAACTCCGAACAAGAAAGTGAGAGCGTTTCTCCACGAGTTGAAACATTAAAAAATATGACATTTTGACCCCAAAATTGCTGACGTCACCACAGTCTATGATGACGTCAGCGTTTTTTACACTAGCAAGAAAACGCTAGCGTTTTTTTGCTGGCGTAAAAAATGCAAGCGTTTTTTCTTGGAGGTCATGCGAACTCCGCGTGACCGGTGGGGGTGACCTCGTCACCCCCTGCTCACGGCTGTGCAGGGGCTACGTAGGCCTGCGTAGTGCCACGCAGGCCTGTGCACTAATGCGCAACTTCACAGCACTGCTGAGCAGCAGCAGTGCTGCGCAAGCCCACCAATTCTGCTGCGGTGGATCTGCTGCTGCGCTGCTGTAGTTGCTACCCCTGCTGCAATGTTGCTGCTGCCGCTGTTGCTGCTTCGTTGCTGCTGCTGCACTGCTGGTGCTGCTCGCGGCTGCTGATGTCATCGTTGCTGCAAGCTGCTGCCGCCGCTGCGCTCCTTGTTTTTGGGTTACATAATAACCCATTGTAATTGGTTCGTGGCCAAAAGCTGACAAATGGGATAATTTTTTTATTTTCAGCGCGGAAGACCAAAAAACATTACAGGATTCTTGACGTCCCTGAATACAAGATGCTAGATACATGTCATTTCACACTGTCCTCTTCACCAAAAAAATACAAAGCGTACACACAAGGTACATGCCTGTCAAAACACCTTTTTATGCCACTTAAATGAAGAGAGTACATTGTTGCAAAGTCCTCAATTATTATCCAAGGGTTGTACTTAAAGACAATACCTTTTAAATTGGTATATTCACAACAGAAAAGACAATGTAATTCTCTAATGTACATGCTCATTCTTTGTACACCGAAACGGAACAATACTGAAGTTCGACTCTGACATTTGGGGACTTCTAGGCTTACAACCATCGATTTCTACCACTTTTGAGAGTTGAGTTGAAACATTTCTCCTAAGAAAACAACAAAGTAGGAAAGACGTAATGTGTCTCATTTCCCTTTCATCTTCATTGTGACTTGTGTTGCCGAACCAACTTGAGGACACTGGTACATGCATAACAGACCTTTGGTAGTCAACAGAGTTATCATCTTTTGCCTCTTGCCGCCAATGTAAATTTTCCCTCACCGTGAAATATGGGCAGTGGCTTTTTCAAAGGGAATGTCAACCGCTCACTCGCCCAACATCTGAGGACACAGACTTCGACAAATTATTGTCTCTCTTAAACTAACCTGGTTCGCTAAAGAATCATTCGATTTATTGAACCAACTCATCAAAAGGCCTACAGTTTTCATTATGTACTAATGACATGGTTTATATGGGAAATATTCAAATTGAGATCTTCACAAGAAAGTAAACACCTAGTATCCTTATGAATATCATCTTGGTATATTATAATGGAACAACTATAACAATATAATTCATCACATTTCAAACCTTGGGCGTCCTCACAATTACCTTTGACTAATTCTATGTTTTTTAGCCTACAAAATTTCCTTCTAAACATCTTTTATCCTGACTCCCAACTTCACTCTAGCTCCATCCCAATCCCCATACCTACCCCCATCTCCACCCGCACCTGTAACCCCACATCCACCATAAGTACTTCGCCTACGCCTGCACCATGAAAACAAATTACAAGTCAAGACACGACGCCATACGACACAATGCAAAACTGACAATGCGATATGACATGACATAGCACAGAAAATCATGGTCCACGCCTATGCTAAAGTTTACACATACGCCTAAACCTAGGCCTATGACGGCACGACGCGGCATAACATGAGGCACAGAAAATGATACAACATAGACACCACGACATAATAAGACAACACACAATGCAGCATGACATGACAACATCACACTCCACCAAATAGCACGACACTCCATGTTGTCCGTCAGGGAGGAAGAAGCAGCGGCGCAATGCACGCAATGGGTTGTATCCCTTTTGTACTACATGGCAACAAGAACATACAACAAGACAAGTCATGACATACGACAACACGACACAACACACCACAAAATGATACGCCACGATACTACACAACACAATATGGACACCACGTCACATGATACGGACACCACGTCATGATAACATTAGACTCGATGCGACACGCCATGACATGACAAAACACCACACACCACATGATAGCACGACACTCCATGTTATCCGTAGAGGAGGAAGAAGCTGCGGTGCAATGCACGCAATGGGTTCTATCCCCTTTGGATTACATGCTGACATGCACGACATAACAAGACCATACACGATGAATGATGGCACAATGGAGCATGTCTAAAAAGTCTACCCCGACTTCCACCCCTACTCTAGCTACACGCCAATCTCTATTCCTACCCCCATCCCCATCCCGACCCGTTACGCCACATCCACTATGCATAATTACGCCTACGCCTATGCCTACGCCTACACGTACGCCATGTCAAGAAATGACAAGTCAAGACACGACGCAATATGACATTACACAACACAATACAACGCGATATGACATGACATAGTACGGAATATCGTGGTCCACGCCTATGCTAAAGTCTACACCTACGCCTACACCTATACCTATGACGGCACGACACGGCACAACATGAGGCACAGAAAATGACACAACACAGACACCACGACAGAATAAGACAACACACAATGCGGAATGACATGACAACATTCCCTCCTCCATGTCCACCCCCCTCGCCTATCCCTACCCCCCTCCTCCATCCCCC
>SZWC01003333.1:26028-73004 GCA_023375785.1 Penium margaritaceum | reverse complement strand
GTCCGTTCCACATGGCCACCTCGGTAATGGTCACTTTGTGTCCATGGCGATTCTTGTGTCTGCTTTCCTTATGAACAAGGAGACCGTGTGGATGCAAGTATAGTTTTGTAATACCGCTGTTGCAAGTACAGTATTGTTAACCCGCTTTTTTGTCTGTCATTTTATGCTATTCTATCATGGATAGGAGACTTTGACGACTAACCATGTCACAGCCAGAAGAAGCAAAAGGGGATGCTGAAGGAGCTGGCGGAGGGCATGTTCTTCGACAACATGGACGCCGCTGGGGCGTTTGTGGAGGACCATGCAGTTGACAGCCGCTACGGTCTCAACTGGGTGCGCAGTGAGCCTGTAAGGTTCCACGTCACGTGCGCCGAGGCAAAGAACAAGGGTTGTACCTGGCTCCTTCGGGCTCATGTTACAAGCAAGTTTGGACACGTGAACGTGTCCTTCTACATCGACGGACACAAGTGTGTCCATACCATTGGCCGCGACAATCCGACGCGACAGAAGGGGTGGGTGGCCCGCAAAGTATCAGAGGCCCTGTAGAGTGACCCCACAGCTTCAATAGCCACCTTGTAGCAGGCACTCCACGAACGGACTGGCGTGAACATTCATAACACAAACTCTCTACCGCGCCAAGACACGTGCCCAAGAAAACTTGATGGGCAAGAAGACTAACACATGGAGCCTCTTTCTGTCTTACGTCAACGAGGTGTGTACATACGTGCATTTTGAAGCCGTTGCAGTTTGGTTCTGAGGCACCTTTTCTGTGTATTCACATGTGTACATCCACGTGCTGCGTGCAGCTGAAACGCGTGGACCCAGGTACACACGCTGTCGTGCACAAGGACAAGAACGGTGCCTTCTTGTGGGCTTTTGTCGCTCCAGGTGTCGCCAGAATTGGATTTCAACACGGTCGCCGAATTTTTACGATGGATGCAACAATTCTGAAAAATGGGCACAAGCAGCTTCTGTTGCTTGCCCAATTGTTTTTAATGCAAACGACCACGTAGTGCCCATGGCATGGGCACTTGCACCGACAGAGGATGAGAAGGGGTGGAAGTTCTTTTGCGCTCAACTAGCCCTCGCTTATCCCACTGCTGCACAGTCCGGCACTTCCATCATCACGGACAGAGAGAAGGGCTTAGACAAAGCGCTTTAGAAGTACTTGAGTGGTGCTACACACACATCCTGCGCATGAAACTTACGAGAGAATGTCTACACTTTGTATGGGAAGAAGGCCGTACACTGGGCATGGAAGTGTCTGCATGCACTCAATGTCGAGCAATGGGAGAAGGCTACCACCCACCTGCGCCAAGTGAGTGCTTCTGCGTATGCATACCTGTTTTGGAAGGCAAGGGGAAGAGGGGAGTGTGGTGGGGGGGGTACCTTTGGAGAAGTGGACATGCCTCCACTACCCTCTGGGCAGAGGAGGCCACACTACCTCCAACACAGCATAGAGCTTGAACACGCGCATCGCATCACACCGCAAGCTCTATCCGTTCTACTGTTTTGTCAACATCTACTCGATTGTGCAGCACATGTTTTGTGCTCAGAATGCCCAGGCTGAAGGTGTGAAGACGTCTTTGGCCAGTGCCCAAGCTAATGGACTGCTCCACTATCTCGCACTGGCACGTGAGTATAACGTGACGGAGGAGGGCCCCAACACGACCACAGTGGAGGGCCCAACAAACAATGTGCGCCAAGTTGATTTTCTCGAGAAGACTTGCAGCTGTGGCTGGTGGAAGAATTTTTGACTACCTTGTTAACATGCATGCGCTTTTTTGCTGAAAAAGCGCATCAACGCAGAGAACCTGGCTGACCCTGGACTCACCCGCATGGCATTTTGTCGGGCATACAAGAACCCCCTCCCCTCTCCAGTGGTGAAGAACATATGGCCAGTCGCACTCCTGTGGCTGCAACCGGGACCTAGGCGTGGGAAGGGCCGCCCACGCAGCGCACGGAAAGACCGTGAGACCTTGCACAAAAAGAACTTCATTTGCCCATTGTGTGGCAAGACACGTTACAAAAACTCGCCTACTCCAAGCCCTACACAAGCAACAAAAAGGGGGTATGATGGAGGTCTAGAAGCAGCTGCAGCATAGGCTGGAGCAGCCTTGGAGGCACGTGCAAATGCTTCCATGAGTGTGGATGCTCCACTTGCAGCGTATGCCAGTGGTGACATGGAGTATGACCCCGAGGCTCCGCCTCGGGATGACGAGGATGATGAGGATGATGGTGCTGAAAGTGATGACTGTGGTGCATACTCCCCTCCTTTTGGTGATGATGGTGAGACGGTGACGCAGGATGAGCACACCCATCAGTTGGATGAGGAGGAGAGGGAGTGGCAGGAGACGTACAAGGAAGAGCCAGAGGAGGCAGAGTGAGGTGAGTGTGTTTTTGGTTTATCCTTGTACCTTTTGTTTGATAACTTTCATGCAACATACCTCCTATGCTTTGCATCACTAATACTAGGTTTTGTTCATGTGCAGGATGAACTATGTTGGACACTGGCGATTGAACAAACCATAAAGTCAGGCAGCTCACAGTTCAGCAGGATAGGGGGTTTTTGGGTTAGGCAGAAGGTCCGGGTTAGGCTGAGGCACAGTTATTCATTGCATGAGGGGAGGGAGGGCAGTGGTGTGCATGTTTCAAGAAGCATTCATGATGGCCAACATTGTTCACTTTCTCCGAGGTTTGAGTCATGAACTACTCGAGGAGATCACGTATCCCACCTTCAGCGTGTGCAGTGTTTAGTCATTGAAGTTTGTATGATGGAGTTTTCCCAAGCCTGTTTCCCTTTGCACATTACGTCCTTTGTCTTGCCATGATGATTAACAAATGGTGCCAAAAAGAGGTTCATTACACTAAGTAATGTTGAAGAAGAACATAGTACAACCCTGTTGACTCTTCCTTGTGTTGATAGTTATGTCTCACTTTGTATATCAGAACAATAGAAGATGTACATGTCATCCGATATGAAGGAAAATTTTCACAATCCAATTAATAAAATAGCACATGGTGATATCTGTTACAGCCTCCAGAACCACCCATAGCCAACTAAAAACAAGACAATGACACACACTCACAATTGTTGTTGCTGTTACATTGGTCATGAAGTATTCTATTATAGCTGCTACATTGGTCATTACTTTGTCCACATGTACGCTGAAGAAGTGGACATTCAGTTGTTTTCATGGGTTCTTCAATGACAATGAGGGTGACATTAATCATTTCATGTCAGAGTAGTTGAGCCCAAAATGCCCAGCAAATCGAAGCAATTTTGCTGATGTAGTGTATTGTTTTGGCTGCTATAGTGGTCATTACATTGTCCACAAATACCCTAATCAACTGGACATACACTTGTTTTCTTGGAGTCTTTACTCACAATGAGGGTGACTGTTCATCATTTCACGTGAGAGTACTTGAGCCCAAAATGCCCAGCAAATCAATGCAGTTTAGCCCAAGAAGTGTCCTGTTTTGGCTCCTACATTGGTCATTACTTTGTCCACAGATACCCAAAACAAGTGGACATACAGTTACTTTATTGCGGTATAATAATCACAATGAGTGTGGTATATTGTTCTTTTCACGTGAAAATACTTCATCCCAAAGTGCCCTACAAATAGCAATGTACAACACCTAGGAACTAGCTATACGATGTCGTTTGTCACAACCGCGAACATGGAATTGGCCACACCGACGTTCAAATTGGGTGGACAGTACAACGGGCGGGCATGGGGTGCCCGCATGCCCAACTTCCAACACATGGTGTATGGGTCGGCGGGTGTTTTTGGGTTCACGATGTCCCATGCGCGCTTTATCTTTGCCCAGTCGGCTACCGTAGTTCCGTGATCGATGGGAAGGGGGGAGATGTCATGGTTCCCCAAGGACCGTGCACCGGTCATGGACGGCCAGCCAAGCGCTGCAACGGTCGCAGAGGCCGCGTATCACAAACATGGGACATGTCGAAAGAGGGGTGCTCTATGTACTCCTCAGTACGGGAGGGAGGAGGAAGTTGAATGCGATGTAAACCGTTATATATGCAGAGCATACATGTGGGTTTGACAGCGCAAATGATACAACTATGTCCCGTACCTGGCTGTGTATTTGAAAAGCAGATGTCGTCATGTGGGGCCGACCGCACATCCAAGGAAGGAGGCGCAGGTGTCTATGGTACCATGCCCAGCCTCTACGTAGACCAAAGCATTTACGTACGGCAACAGGTGTCTAGGGTAAGGTTCCGTTCCGTTGGTCGTGATGCGTCACATCATAAACCATGGACGAAAGCCAATTGAGGGGTACATGGGGCTCATTGTTGAGGGGTAGGGGCGAATGAGGCTTATCGTGCTGGCGGAGGGGCGGATCGGGCTTATCGCTCCGACGGAGGGGCGAATGGGGCTTATCATTCTGGCTGAGGGGCGTATGGGACTTATCGTTCCGACGGAGGGGCGGATGGGGCTTATTGTTCAGACCGAGGGGTACATGAGGGTCAAGGGTGACAAAAGAGGGGGTAATGGTATTTTCACCGTTTTAATCTTGTTCGATCTATTTGGCGATCTATGAGTGATTCTTTTTTGATTCTGTATGGGAGAGGGAATCACTGAGATATCACACAGTGGTAAGCAATTTTCAGGCTTGCTTGCTTCAAGAGTTAACAGATATGGGGGTGTGACCATGTACCCATGGTATTCTCGATAGATCCGCCATGTCCACAAGCCGCTCTTTAACAACGCCATATCCAACAAATTTTAACTTTAACACTGATACATCCACGTGTCAAAGAAAAACAACACCATATCCAAAGAAAAGCACGGCAACACCATGTCGTTGCTGCGTGAAATACAACATCGGGTGATGACATCATCAGGCCCCTCAAACAATGGCAAACCCCACTTTCGAGGTGTTTGTGATTGTTCGAGGGAGGAGTTTGCATGTGGTTTGCGTGATTGGTCCAAAACACCCCATGCGTTGAAAGGGAATATGCTGGGCCCCGCTACCGCATGGCCCAGCAGATGGCCACGCAAAACACAAAACCCTCAACCCCGAATGTAATTCAGGGTTGGTTTGAAATTGTGTCTTGCAAACCTAAGGTGTTTTGTGTGCCATGAAAAAGAAAATGAAAATCTAAAATGGGCGTTTTTGCTCAATCGCGATGGAGTGATGGCCCCCTTTTTCAATTTTTTTCGACGCGTACACTCCCTATTACAATGTAGGGCCGCGCAAAACATAGAAAACCCTAAATTGTATAGGGGGTTTGCGCGTTGAAAAAAAAGTTGAAAAAAAAACGTCATCGCTCGATTGCAATGTTGCGAGGGAGCAAGGGCCGCGATCAAGCGACAGTCACATGACCCTCCTCGCCATGCTCGATCAGTGCCGCATGTCGCTGATCCAGCATGGCGAACAAGGTCGGATACCTTGTTCATTTTTTAAAGTGCTGGATATGGCAGACATGAAATTGCCCTCGTGGATATGGGAGGGTCCGCCCTTCGGGATCATGGATATCCTCGCTATTTTGCCATAACAGAAAATCTTCGCGATTTTGAAGGTAGCCATCAAGCACCGGAAACGCATGAGAAGCCCGTCGGAACGGCTAGTCGAGTTACGCGTCAGCAAGCAATCTGTGTGAGATAGATTGTGCTAGTTTGTTCAATGCATGAATTGGTCGAGAACATCGATGTGTGGAAAGAATTTTTATCATTTTTTCATGAATTTTTGTCATAACCCCATGCATTTGGTTTGATTCTTGAATTTTCTGTGCGTAAGACGTTACCAAGACGCTGGGAGCGATGCCACGTCCAAGGACTTATCCAGCAGCTACGGCATGACAGGTGTGACGCAGATGATGCGTCTCTACGGCTTGACTGGCTGGTCTGCTATTGTTGGGATTTTCTCGGTGGTCAAGACCAGCGCACCTGGAAGCTTGTTCCAGTGTAATGAGGAGACCTACAACTTTGGTGTGCTTCCCTACATGCAAAGCTCACGCTGACATCTCAGTACTGCACTCGTGCATTTATGGGTGCTCTCAATGCAGTTCAGAGTGATATGGAATTTTCTACGTGGACACGCCATTTTGGCCGATTTCCATGTTTTGCCTGCTATTCATGTTTGGATGATTAGAACCCACCTTTTGAGGGTCTATTGCATACAGCTCATTGTTTTTCACGTTCTGGTGCAAAGCAATGAGCTCAATGACACATAAGTAGCGAGCTACGGCCAAAATTGTGATTTTAGGCCAGTTTGAGCAGGTACGAAAACACCTCTGCCCCAGGTGACTGTAGGCTTCCACCAATCATTTAGGTTGATTTCTGCTCAGTTGTCATTTTCTCCTTGTAATCATGTTCAGTTTGAGCTTCCTCACACTATGTACGTGTCCCTACACAGACCCTTGTAGTTTCGTGTATGACTTGTCACTGTCGTCACACACTGACTCAACACTGAATTTTAGTGAAGTGGCAACCGGTTAAGAAGGTTCAAGAAAGTGTCTCATGGTATCAGAGAAAACAAGCCATAAATTGTTGTGCTGTGGAGAAAAGACGCAACAGTAGTAGTGGGTGGCAGCAGTGGCAGCCACCCATAGCAGCAGTGGCAGACCTTGGAAGGATCCACTACAACTATTTTGCAGCGGCGCACTGAAGTCACCGCGTGCTCTGATGCGGCAAGGGGGTCTTGCTGCTGTCCAGGATCTCTGTGCCCAGCAAGCAAACCTTGTACTCCAATGTGTAGAAGCGGAAGACTTGGATTGAAACTTGTAACTGAAAGAGACTATCAAGTACAAGTAGGGTACAAGGAAACAGCGGCAAAACGCAGCTCAGCTCAATGCTCTGACACAACCTGCCCCATCTGAGGGCCAACACCTTGCTAGGCCGTCAAGGCTGTCGTTGCAAGGGTTTCAGCACGGTCACCGTACTTTCAAGTGAAATGACCTCCAGGTTGTCATGGCAGCCTCCTCTCCACGCTGGCCGCCACTGTCAGACCTATCGGGTCGTTAGAGGAGTTTTGACCCTCCTAGCCAAGCTGGCAGAGTATTGTCAGGCTTATTAGGTTGTCAGAGGGGAACTCCAACAGAGTCCTTCCAGACTCAATCAGCACTGCACAAGCAGAGCTAACGCCGGACACTAACTCTGGGCTCAACGCCTAGACACAACTCATGGCTCAAAGATGAGCAACGTCCACAGAGGCAGCCACAGCAAGGCTGCTCTCCAGTCTTGGGCGTAATCTGGCCACCTCTTCTAGTTAGTCGGGCCTTCAGGTAGTCAGGGGCGTCCACCAACCCAGGCTGGCAGAAGGCTGCCAGGCCGACGTGGGTCTTCAGGTGAGAGAGCTTCTGCAGAGTCTTGGTCTGAGGCGTTGTGTGGCAAAGGAGGACTACTGGTGCAACTGCTGAGTTGCTGTATGGAGTTGTTGTAGTTTCTGCTGGAGTTACTTGACCAACTGAGTCCACTCTACTTTTATACTGGGATCTTAGCAAGTTGACCAGCCCCACTGTGCCCAGAGGAAGCTTCATGCTGCAAGGTCATAGCTTCCTCCTCAAGGAATCTTCCCGGTCCAAGGCACGTAGCTTCCTCCTCAAGGAAGCTTCCTGAATGCTGGCAACTTGGCAGTGGTCTGAGTTGCTGAGTCGTGCATGTTGCCGTTGATGCAGGGCGGTCCCCACTCTAAGCTCCGCATGCAGCTGCTGAGTTGTGCATGTAGTGGTTGATGCAGTTGCTGAGTCGTGCATGCGGTAGTTGATGTACTGCTGAGTCGTGCATGCACCACCTGATGCAGAGTGGTCCCTGCTCCAAAGCCCTGCTTGCATGTGCTGATGCAAGTGGTCCCAGCAGTCGAGTCAGGTGTAGCCCCACCCTGTCTGGTCTGGGCCAAGTACCCAACAGTGCTTGCTTGCACTGCGCAGCTGCTGACCAAGCTAGGCCAGCAGGCATGCACAGCCCTGCTGTGCATGCAGCAATCAAAGATCCAGGCTCCTTTCCCCCCTTGGAGCTGGATGCCAGAATTTAATCTGGCCTGTACATCAGAAATTCCTGGTCAAGCCGCACCCGAGTGTTTACGGATACAAATCCGTAACTTCGTGTACAGACCTCCAATTGTTGATCCGAGTACGCCATGTCGAAGCTGTCGCTCAGCGCAGTTGTCGCTCACTCTAACACTCCCCCTCAATAGGTACATTGATGAATGCAGAGAGTGTTGCATTTTCTGAGTGGAGAAACGAGTGATCGGTGGAGGTTTTAGCTGCCCAAAAAAAGGTCTGCTGTCAGAAGAGACTTGTAGGTTGCTCTTGTGTGTTCTCTGGCTGCTAGGAGTTTTTTGGAAAAAGGGGCTGGAATCGGTCGAGTAACGGCTTGGAAACGTTGGATTTGAGCTTTCCTGGGTTTTGTAGGGGACGTTGTCTGGTCGGAGAAAGTTGGGTGGACCAGAAAAAATGTTTTGGGTGAGGCTGGGTTCACCTGCTGACTCACCACCGAGGTTGCTTCATGCAGAAGCAACCTCCCACAGCCCAAGCCACCGTGTCTTTCATGCACGGGTCTGGCTGTGCAATGGAAGGCTCCAGAAGCTTCCACTGACGAGGCGCTTGTGATGCGAGACCGCCGCTGGGACCGCCTGCTTGGACCGCCAACGTGCTACAGCCACCCCTGGCCTACGAATATAAAAGCCCGTTGTTAGTCTCTTTTTTGTGATGCTGTAGCATTCTGCTCCCCCTGTCGCTCCAGCCACCTGCTTCGACGACTTCACTTCAGCTGCTTCTGTTGATTGCTCCAGCCATTCTCAGCTGCTTCGGCCTGGTTTCGCCATGGCACAGGCATCCATCGTACCCCTACGTCTGTTCTTGGTCAATTTTCAGACCTAGAAGAACCTCCCATGGCGTCTGTCGCAGCTGGAACACCATTTCTTGGTGCTTGTCGTTGTCTTAACTGGATTTTCAACTGTTGTCGCACCGGTGGGTCGCCCTAACTTGGATCCCCATGGGCCCCGTCGCTCTCGACCGTTGCCCCTTGGCTTCTCTCCATTGTTTTTTTTTCTCACAGCCCGTCGGCTGCGTCGAGTCGAGCTAGTTGCTCGCTCATACCGCTCGCTCCACGGCCATGGCTATGGCCGCCGCTTGCACGTGGCAATCCGCCACTCCTTTTTTTTTGTTGGATTCGTCAGGAGCGGACTTCGGTGCAGCATCCCTTTTTCTATTCTTTTCCGGCTGCTCCTCTTGAGCGGCGGCCTCGCGCGAGGCCTCGCTCGCTGGTCGACAACCAGCCATCCTGCTGTCGCGGCAGGGAGCTTTGCGCCAGCCTGCCGTCACGACAGGGCCTTGCCGCGCCGGTGCCTGCCGTCGCGGCAGGCTTCTGGCCCAGCTCGTAGTGATGGCGAGGTGTGCGACGTCCAACGTGGACGTCGCTCCTCCACATCGCTCGGAGCTCCTCCTTCTCCTTCAGCCCCTGTTTTCCTTGCGACTGCGAGCTCTCCCCCCCCTTTTTTTTTCTCTCCCGGTCAAGCTCTTCGCGCAAATTGCGCTCCACTGCTCGACCTCCTGGGGCTCTGATTCCCAACTGTGGCTCAGCAGCCATTTTGGGCTTCAAGTATGCCCCTTTTTCATATTTGTGGCGAGTTATTCCGGTCGCGCAACATCGCACACCAAATCTTGTCCTGCTGCAGCCACGTTCCCCATCCACAGTTCAGCGCCCATGCCATTTTTTTTTTGTTGACGATGTCAACACATCATGCCACCATAGGCGGTCAACTCTATTGTAAAAAAAGTGCAACGCTGTTACGACGAGAATTTTAGCAGTTGCTTGTTGCTGCTGGGCGTTGCCTCTCCAGCTGCTGCCATTGCTTCGCTGCTGCACTAATTGCTGATGAAGGAGGGTCCATAGCGGTGAGGATTGAACCCGCCCTCCGATCCTTTTGGGGGAAAGGAAACCCAAAGACTGGTTTCGGACCGCTGATGAAACCAGAAACTGCGTTCTGACATTTTTTTTAAACCACTAGGCAGCCTGTAGTAGACACGGGTAGTCTCCCATTACAAACTTTTGACTTCAGGTGGAATGTCAAGGACAAGATCCTCGACTGCTCCAAAGGTCCGACGTCTATGTCACAAATTTTGACTGGCTGTAGAATCTGGTGTTGAGCACCAGTGAGCAGATTACGCATGTCGCCAGTCTCCATGCATGCCTCCTTTGTCGAGGCGCGCTAGCAGCTTCCACCTGCCACCCCGACAGGATTTTTTTCCATGGAGCTACTCCATTCATGCATGCCACCTGACACCAGGTGGGCTTACTACCTCCACTTGCCGCCTTGGCAGGATTTTGTCTACTTCTCTGCTCGTTGCATTACGAGCTACTTCAAGGGCTTGAAAAAACGCCTTCACTCTGCCTTCCCTTCACTCCGGGATCTCCTTTGTTGTTCCTATAGCAAAGTGAGCTACTGCTAGCGGAATATGCTGCTGGCAATGTTACAACTGCTCTTGTTGTAGCTGACGTCAACTTGGAACCAACTGCTGCGTCGAGCTTGTGACTCCTTTTTTTTGGTTTTAGGAGTCCTACTTTATTTTTCCTCTTCTTCTTCTTCTTCTTCCGTTGTTTCCTGCTCCGCGTCATGGATCGGGTTTTGTGGTTGTGAGAAGCACATGTCAGACTGCTGACAAGCGTCTCTGCCTTGATGTGCTTGTTATTGCTGCGCCAATGGTGGTGAGCTGCACCAGAGCTGCCATCATGCTGCTGCCTCTTGTATCGACGCTGTGTCAATACACTCACAGCGTGTAAGCTCATTATGTGAGCTCCCACATGCTCGTGCCGCCATACACGAGCACCTGCTGCATCACTGCTGCTCTTATAGGTCGTAGGTTGGCTTTTGCTTGGCCGCCTGTTGCATTCGTAGTGTATGCTACTGTCGCGTTGGCTCCATACAAGCTGATGGAGAGTCAGCTTGTCATGTGCTTTGAGGCTCATTTGAACCTCTGTCTGCTGCTGAAGACACGTGCACCTCAGTTGCTTTGCTGCATCATCAGCATTCAGCTGCTGGGTTGTCTTCAATTGGATGGAGCACGAGAACTCCGTCTGGGATGCAGAGCCACTGTCCGCTTTGTTGGTCAGCTTGTGGACGTTTGGTGAGGCTTCCAACCCTGTGACCACTAATGCCGATACTTTTATCTCAAGTTGGCACTGCTGTTGTGACTGCTGCTTGCCGTTGTTAGGCTGCTGATTGTAGTCTGATTCCTCGGTCACCACTCCACCCTCCATGAGCTCCTGCAAGACGGCTACTTGCCTTGGCTCTTTGGCAACCTGGGTTGTTGCCGATAGCATCCTTGCTTGCGACTCGCAAAGCAGTGCATGGAGTGATGTCGACCCTGGTGACATCATCACGTGGGTGTTTGAGAAGTACTGCTGCTTGTCATCAGCTGCTCCTTGTGGCGCTTGAAAGCCTGGTGGCACTCCTGCATGCTTTGACTATTGCAATTGTGCCGTTGTAGATGCTTCAAAGAACGCTACAAGCGTCTGCACGCTTCCTCCATGAGCAGATGAAGCTGAGTTTGTCTGTTGTAGACAGACACACTTTGGCATGTCCGGAGGAAAGTTAAGCATTGGCAGTCGTGCCGATTGCCTATGTGACGTTGATGAAGCCTTATTCAGCTGCAAGGCCTCATTCTTTTGTTGGATATGCGTCACCTGACCTTCAGGCTGAGCTACGTGGGCAGTTAGCAACTCGCACGTATGCTACTTCTGTTGGCAAAGGAGCTGTTGGTTGTCAATCTTCTGCCATTGTTCCGTGCTTTTATGCTTGAAATCTTCCTCCCCAGCTGCCTCATGCTGACCTGTATCAAGCAGTACTCATACAAGTACCATGGATGAAACTTCTGTTGTAGCTTGCTGTGATTCCATCACACATTGTAGCACCATGCCCAACTGTGCAGATACTATCACTTTCATCTACACTGGCATGAGAGCTTGTGGCTTGAACTTTGCCACATTAGCCTGCATGATTGCTGCGATTGATGACGATGGTAGTTGTGCCAGTTGAAGTTGATGCTGAAGATGCACTTGCTACTGAGTCTGGGACAACTGCTGCTGAAGCTGTGGACGGTGAGCTTCAAAACTTGTGTCGATCAACTGCTGCCGCAAGACTCCATTTGCATGCACGTTGTCGCGGCGTGTCATGTTGCCAAGAGCCTCCTCTCTTGAGAGCTTCGTCGCCTCAGCTACAGCTTGCTCTCTCCTTGGACCACATCCTTGGTTCATGCACAGGCTCGGTGCGAAGAGGCCATTCAACTGTTGAGAGTCTATGTGTAGGCTATCCACATTGAGGTTGCCAAAAGCTTCCTCAATGACTCCATGTGTGCAGGGATGCCACGTCACGCACTCACCTTGCCACTGGTGAGAGCTGACCAACGTCATCCTTTGAAGCTTGAGCTGTAACTCCTTCTTCTTGCTGAAGGCATGGGTCTGCTGCTCTAGTCGCATGTTGAGCATGTGCAAATGTCCTTGTGCTCTGATACCATGTTGGGGTTTTGGAGCGTGCAGTGACGAATTCATAGCGTGCTCTGATGCAACAAGGGGGCCTTGCTGTTGTCCAGGATCTCTGTGCCCAGCAAGCAAACCTTGTACTCCAATGTGTAGAAGTGGAAGACTTGGATTGAAACTTGTAATTGAAAAAGACTCTCAAGTACAAGTATGGTACAAGGAAACAGTGGCAAAACGCAGCTCAGCTCAATGCTCTGACACAACCGGCCCCATCTAAGGGCGCAACACCTTGCTAGGCCGACAAGGCTGTCGTTGCAAGGGTCTCAGAATGGTCACTGTACTTTTAGGTGAAATGGCCTCCAGGTTGTCATGGCAGCCTCCTCTCCACGCTGGCTGCCACTGCCAGATTTCCTTGGTCGACAGAGGACTTCTGACCCTCCTAGCCAAGCTGACAGAGTGTTGCCAGGCTTACTAGGTTGACAGAGGGGAACTCCAACAGAGTCCTTCCAGACTCGATCAACTCTGCACAAGCAGAGCTGACGCCAAACACTAACTCTGGGCTCAAGGCCTAGACAGAACTCCTGGCTCAAAGATGAGCAACGTCCAGAGAGACAGCTGTAGCAAGGCTGCTCCCCTGTCTTGGGCGTAGTCTGGCCACCTCTTCTAGGTAGTCAGGCCTTGAGGTAGTCAGGGGCGTCCACCAACCCAAGCTGGCAGAAGGCTGCTAGGCTGACGTGGGTCTTCAGGTGAGAGAGCGTCTGCAGAGTCTTGGTCTGAGGCGTTGTGTGGCAAAGGAGGACTGCTGGTGCAACTGCTGAGGTGCTGTATGGAGTTGTTGTAGTTTTTGCTGGAGTTACTGGACCGACTGAGTCCAGTCTACTTTTATACTGGCATCCTGGCAAGTTGACCAGTCGCACTGTGCCCAGAGGAAGCTTCCTGCTGCAAGGTCGTAGCTTCCTCCTCAAGGAATCTTCCCGGTCCAAGGCACGCAACTTCCCCCTCAAGGAAGCTTCCTAAATGCTAGCAACTTGGCAGTGGTCCGAGTTGCTGAGTCGCACATGTTGCCGTTGATGCAGGGCGGTCTCCACTCTAAGCTCCGCATGCAGCTGCTGAGTTGTGCATGTAGTGGTTGATGCAGCTGCTCAGTCGTACATGCGGTGGTTGATGCAATCCTGAGTCGTGCATGCACCACCTGATGCAGAGTGGTCCCTGCTCCAAAGCCCTGCTTGCATGTGCTGATGCAAGCGGTCCCAGCAGTCAAGTCAGGTGTAGCCCCACCCTGACTGGTCTGGGCCAAGTACCCAGCAGTGCTTGCTTGCACTGCGCAGCTGCTGACCAAGCTGGGCCAGCAGGCATGCACAACCCTGCTGTGCATGCAAAAATTAAAGATCCAAGCTCCTTTCCCTCCTTGGAGCTGGATGCCAGAATTTAATCTGGCCTGCACATTAGAAATTCCTGGTCAAGCCGCACCTGGGTGTTTATGGATACAAATACGTACAGACCTCCGATTATCGACCCGACTGCGCCATGTCAAAGCTGTCGCTCAGCGCAGTTATCGCTCACTATAACAAAAAAAAGAAAAAGGGGTCACTTTTGTGTGGCTCTTAATCCCTTTGTTTTGGGAAGTGAGTTTTTTTTTCATTGTTTCACCTTTTTTTGTGTGGCTTGAGGGCACCACCATCCGCTGATGACGGGAACTGTCGTAGCAGCAACCGGGGTGAGAGTCAGAGCAATAGCAGCATTAGGGAAGGTGGCTTGAGGCCACATCTGTCGGCTGACGATGGCAGCCGGTGTAGCATCAACGGCACCGAAGGTGCCTTGAGGTCACACGTTGGGATAATCACGCCATCGCCACCGTGTGGCCATGGTGCCACACTATAGCAACACACTATGGCTGAGGTTGTGGCTGTGGTTGATGACATTGCAGCACAACTGAGAGACGTTGTTGCATTCATATCCCTCTACGTGGTGCTTTACGCCACAGGGATTGATTGTACAGGTTTATCACCCATGTTAGGCTATGTCATGAGCTACGTAGCATGGCCGTGGACGTTGCCAGCACCGTGGTCTACGCTTTAGCCCCAGCTGTAGCAACCGCCACAACCATAGTGGCCGATGCAACCGTTGCACGCGCCCCACTTGTCTTCAGGGTTTTCATGCTAGTACTTTCAAGATGGGCAGCTTGGTTGACGCAAGTGTCGACAGCGCCCTCCTGGGTCGCATCCCCCTTGGGCACGATCCTCCCCACCTCCTCCTTTGGTTGATACGTCATCCGGTGATGCCATATTGCTTCCGTGTGGAGATATGGCCGCCCTACACATGGAGGTCTAGGACCTCAAGCACATGGTCAAGAAGCTCCTTGACCACATGACTTCCGAGCGAGCTGCCACCCTGCCGCTCATGCCACCTTAAACTTCATCTCCATCCTCCTCCAAATCCTTCATCCTATCCTCCGACGATGCCAGTATGCCAGATCTCTTGTGTACATCCATCGCCCTCCGCTCCATTTTGTAGGCTTTCGGTGTCATACCAACAGGCTGACCTTTAGCCCCTGGCGGTACCGCTTGCGTTTGCACTCGTCGTGCACTGCGGCGAGCTACTCGTCTTGCACATTGTGTGCAAGCAGTACCACCAGATTTGGCTATGGGAGGAGTCACAGGTGACAAGACCCCCTCGTCCCATGTCCTCGGCTTGGTCTGCGGAGTCCCCACAACTCGTGCCGAGGTGTCAGTCGATGGGGGAATGGATTTTCCGCTGACAAACACGGTGGAGCTTGGCATTGGTGAGGCGACTGCTATGGAGTGCATGATGGTTGAGGTGATGACTCTACATAGCCGGCTCAGTTAGCGGAGAGTTCGGCAAGGGGAGACGTCCGCTCTGATGGAGACTCTTCGTCAGAGGAGGATTGGTCTGATGCTGAGTCAGAGTCCGAGATAGAGATGGAGATCGTTGATGCCTTGGCGGATGACGCGACGATGGCCGATGCAGGACGTATGCCTGACGACGTGCGCGCTTCCGTACTAGCTGGTATGGAGACATCTATGGCTGCCATAGAGACATGGAGGATATGGACATACATCTCGAGGCAGCTGAGTGATCTCCACAGTGTACACATTTGCGGCGGGCGGACATCCAGCAGCAGTTGGATGATGGGTTGCACTCCAGGGGTCGGGAGGAGCACCACAGCACTGTGTGAACATTTGATAACCGAGACGACGCCGCAGATTCAGATGTATCCACAAATTCCGAGGTCCGGGTAGAAGCTAATGGCCGAGCGAAAGGTGTGAGAGTAGCAGCGAGTGCCCTCGCAGCAAACCTTCATACAGTCCCATATGGTTTACATGGCAACTTATTGTCTGGTGCCCACGCACTGCCAGCCACTCGTGGCTTGGGAGCACTTGAGTCAATGGCTCACGCAAAGGACGTCGACTTGTGCCATGAGTAGGCAAAGCTACACTGCTCCCTGTGGGGCAAGGCCAAGAGGCTAGAGGAGGCCGTGGCTCGCACTGACGTGCATGCGACGGAGGTCCACCTTCAGGTCCGTGTTGTGACTGATCGCCTACATGCGGCAGATGCAGCTGACCGGTGGGCAGCTGCCTCCAAGCTCGTCAAGCTACACACACACCTCAATGCTGAGGAGGCCACGAGATGACATGCAGCTCAGCAGTTGGTGGCCATACGACAGGTGATGTAGCTAGAGGAGGCCGTCAGCAATGTACCACTAGTAGCCGCAAGTGACGACAGCGACGATGACAACAGTGTCGACGACGCTGTTGGGTGAGGCTATGTACGCGCACGTCTCATTTTCTTTGTTCTCACCCTTGCTATACTGCGATGTGATATGTGGCCATGGGGGAGCGTGCTCCCTCCACAAGAGATATGTTGTGTACGTTTGTGAGCCTTGCACCTACTATTAGCCAATTCTATACAGGGGGAGTGTTAGTACGTGGCCGACATGGGTAGAGGTGCAGATGGTTGCAACCTGCATACTTGGTGGTTTGTACCAGTGTGTCGAGGAAACCCAGCACCTTGAAACCACAATCAGTGTTGGCGCATTGTCAGGCTCTCTACCCTAGGAGGATTGTTGGTTTGTGAGCTTTGGCTTGGCACACTTTGTTCCGATCGAGGTTATGCTGGTCGAGACCTGCACACCTCGTGAGTTGCACTGGTGGAACTTGGAGACCCATTGCCTCCGTGTGTTTTGGATGCTGCATGCATGCGTGAAGGTGTGGTCGAGATCTGGACACCTGGAGACATGTTCCGGGGTTATGAGAAGACCCTGTTGCTTTGTATCCGTTGCATGATGTGTTATGTCCGTGCATTGTTGATGCCTGGAAACTTGGTGGGTTGTTTCAGTATCACGAGGAGACCTTTTGATATGGTTGCATGCGTTGGATTCGCCTGCCTTTGCTCAGCCATTGTGGTGTTCACAGTTGTGTTAGCCAGGGGGAGTGCTGGTGTGTGTGGCTCCCACCCGTCACGAGCCTTGGCCGTGGCAGCTATGGGTGCACCCGAAGCTAGTGGTGAGCGGTGGCTGTACTGGAGATCGTGACGACCCGACTGACTTTGGATCGTCCAGGGACTTGTCTAGTACCTACGGCATGACAGGTGTTATGCAGATGATGAGTCCCTACAGCCTGATAGGCTGGTTTGTTGTTGCTGAAATTTTCTCGGTGGTCGAGACCCACGCACCTGGTAGCCTGTACCGGTGTGATGAGGAGAACTGCAACTTTGGTGTGCTTCCCGTCGTGGGAAGCACACGCTGATGTCTCGGTACCGCACTCATACGTTTATGGGTGCTCCCAGTGCAGTTTAGAGTGCTGTAGAATTTTCTCGGTGGACAGGCCATTTTGGTCAATTTTATTGTTTTTCTTGCTTTTCATGTCTGGATGATGCAAATCCACATTGCGTGGGTCCGTTGGGTAGAGCTCGTCGTTCTGCACGTTTTGGTGTAGACATAGCATGATTTTGACACCTGAGTGATGATTTACGGCCACAACTGTGGTTTTAGGCCAGTTTTAGCAGGTACAAAGATACCTCCGTCCTTAGCGACTCTAGGCGGCCAGCAACTATTAGGCTGATTTCTGCTCAGTTGTCCTTTTCTCTCTGCAATTTGAGCTTTGTGACACTCTGTACGTGTCCTTACCCAAACCCATGCAGATTCGTGCATGACTTGTGACTGTCGTCACACACTGACTCAGTTAAGTGGCAAGTGGTTAGGAAGGTCCCAGGAAGTTCCTCACCTATAGTTTGTCTTTGGGCTCACAGTTGTTGTGCAATGTGCCATAGCCTCGTCTGTGGTACTTCACAATATCTTTGACAGTGTACTCCATGCATTACCTGCTTCGATAGGTGCTTGCAAGGGCAGGTTTTGGGAAGGGAAGTGCCTATTGGGGGCCCTGATAGATGTTGAGGTGACTGTTGTGCCACATCGGAGGGATAGCCATGCTGTCAGGTAGGCGCGGCTTTGCGACGGCATGTTTTTGCGATTGAACATATGCGGACAACCCTAACCACCCAGGTCTGAGCTGTACTCTGTTCAAGTCTCAGACTTCTCCCAATCCAAGGATTACTCCCCCGTAGTAAGGGAACAGGGTCAAGGAGTAAAGGGAACACATCACAATGTGGAGGGAATGGTAGATACGTATGTGTAACAAGACATCATGGATCACAAACAACCTCACTCAGTAAAATGAGCCAAGTTAAAAGTCATGCAAAGAGCGATCTAGGGGCCTTGTGGTTGACGAGACCACCCACATGAGGATAAACTGCGTGGGGTCTGGATGCAACCCATGAGGTCGAGTCCAAACCTAGTGAATTCAAAATTGGTGGTGGCTACTCATGTTGTGGACTGATAAACATAGCAGTGTGGCCCCTGGTAACCAGTCAACCACGTACCCATACAAGAATCACATGAGCATGAAAGCAGAAATGATTCAACATCAAACATGAGTGTATGCAGAATGCATGCTTATCTCCCGTGTCCAGGTTACACCTTGTTGGTCATAGAGTAGCGAGCAGGCAAAAAACCCTCACATACTGATGTACACAAATTCCGACCAAGTGCAAGGAGCAAGGCAGTAGATACCCAGAACCCCGACACTTCTCAAGATAGGAACTGGGCTAGAGAATGAAATTCAACGAGGGGGATCACGAGCATTCATCAGGCCAACAACGTTCGCAGCAGACTAAAACATTCCAGTGCACACTTCCTTTGTGAGAAAGTCTGCACGCTACTGACATGTGTCGTCCCAAACGACCTCGACATCTCCTGCCACAATACACTCACATGCATAGAGATGTTTAACGTGGATGTGCTTTGTGCGCGTGTGATGCATCTCATCATGCTCAGTGACTACCTTCAGTGCAGGTTGATGCGATGAATGAGCATGCGCAAATGTAGGGTGAAGCAAAGCAACCAGATGCTCCCACACGTACCTGTGCCGAGTGCAACATTCTCGGCCTCTCTGGAATGTGCACCATGCATCCTTGTTTGGCTCTTGTCCTTTGGACAGATATCCCACCAAGCACTGATGCCATCTGTCCACTTGTTGTTAGTGTGGCCAGCAAGGACTTTGCACGAAAGCACAGCCCAGCTCGCACTGTGGAGAGAGCATAGCAATGGAGAGCAGCCTTGAGATGAAAAGTAGGAGGCTGCTACAAATAGAGATGGAACTGCGCCAGAAAATTGACCACGAATGCCACATCGACGTGTGTGGTCGTGGCAATGTACATCAGCAACCCAACAACGCTAAGGTAGTTGGTGAAATCCTGTGGCTCCTCCAACGGAGACACATCCAATGACTTCAAACGACGCTGACCCGTTGGAGTTACAGGGATAAAGGGAGTGGGAACATAAGTAAGAAGTGATGCAAAATGTCCCCCCAGACTGCGGAAGTATGCAACCTAATGAACATGGAGAGTACGATGCTGGTGGTCACACTCGAGATCCATACTGAGGAAAGTACGTGTAGGGCTGAGATCCTTCATCCTGCAGGCGGACTGGAGACGCGCCTTGACCGACTAGATGATGTATACATTGGGTGAGGCAATGGAAGACAATGTCCACATAGTCCAAGATTACAGGCAGAGGTTTGGATGGTGGACTGAGGATGAGAGGACCCACTGCACTGTGAGGATAACCCCCTTTGTCAATGGTGGAGAATATATTCATGTTCCCGTAGCAAGACACTTGTTTGATTCTGTACAAGGCCTTGCGTAACCAGCAGAAAATTTCAGCTATGTCAATAAAACAAAGCATCTGGAACATGTGAATCACCTCCTTCTAGCATAGCGTGCAAGAAATCTTTGTTCTCATTGATCCACTCAAACTCCCAGTCATGCTCATGAAAAACACTGAGAAGGATACAATCAATGGTGTAAAGACCAACCGGGGCAAACGTCTGGTCCAGACGGGCTTAAGGGATCTGAGAAAATACCTTAGCTATCAGCCAAGCCCTGTAGCGGTTGACTTGGCCATCTGGCTTCAGATTGTGGACTCAACGAGCTGATACCACCTTGAGTTTGCAAGGTAGATTCACCAGTTTAAACACATCATACTCCTTGAGAGCGTAAAGCTCTTCCTACATGGATTTCCTCCCATAGAGAAGAATTTTCTGCCTCTCAAGCCTGACATACAGTCATAGGACCAGGGTGAAGCAGAGAGAGACTGCTGGCTGCAAAGCACGCAACAACGCACCAAGAGAATGCACAATCAAGGGAACTTAGGTCATGAAGGCAAGGGAGCACCAGTGATTTCCTCCCTCGCCTCCCATGTCCCAACCAATGGAGACGTGAAAGTTACTGATGCAAATGAAGGCATGCCAAACAGAAGGTCACCACGGGGACCACATCACACGACTGGTAGAATGAAGAGACACATTGGCAATATTGAAGCTCGGAAAATTTCAAAGCCGTGTCGTCAAGTGTCATGGCAGAGAGAAGACTAACCGTAAGAGTAGGCACGTTCAACATGTTAGGAAGAAAGACCTCACTCCCAACACTAATAAAGCGGGAAACACCCACCCCCTAAACAGGAAGCAACTGACAGGAGCGGGTATGAAGAAAACGAATGAAACCAACATGACCATGGAAACAAAGAAGGAACATTGCAAGGCAATGTGGTGGGTGGCATCAAAGTCAAGGATCGAGAAGCTACCTGACACCGGAAAAGACGGGAGAACACAGGTGATGGAAAGGGTGGAAACAGGGAGATTAACAGAATAGGACCGAACACAGGCAGAAAGATAATGAGACGAGGTAATGTACCGTCCGTCCCTAATCCACTGGGTATCCTTTACGAGAAGAAAACCCAAAACACACCCAGGCGACACGCCACAAAGGGCTCTATGAGATTCACACGCAAGTGATCCAGACCTATACCAGACACTCTCACCTCACACATCACAAAGGGAACGTTGCAAGATGACATGTGAAAGGGAGTCCTAAAACTTCCGCTCATCATCACAAAGTTGAGACGTGAGTACCACGTTGGAAGGTTGCCGATGCTCCCCCTGGCAATGGAAACCACAAAAGGGGCATGTACGGACAGAGGGTGGAATGAAGTAGGAACTGCCGCAGTAGGAAGGAGGCCAGCTCTATGGAAAGTGGGTGGGCCTGAGTGCACCTATCCCATGGTAGAATAGATGTTGGCTGGACCAGTGGTAACCACAAAGCGGTTGGAGAAGACAAACAAGAGGAGGACATGGACGTGGGCAATGCCGCCTTGTTGCTGCCTGTGGCCTAGGCCCAATGAGAGGGCATGGCGGAGGCCAGAAGAGCATCATCAGGCAAGGCTATGCACTTCTGAGCATAATGCCCAGCTACTCCACAGTTCCAGCAAGTTACTGAATAAGGCATCAATGGGGATAAATGTGAGAAGGCACCCTTCCCTTTCCCCTTACCAAGTTTACCATGGCCCAATCCCCGCCTCCCAAATCTAGTGTTGTTAGCGAAGTGGTAGATGAGGATAAGGAGGAGGAGGACGCCCAGGCAGCTGAAGAGGAGGATGTTGCGGCGAGTGAGGCAATGGTTGATGCAGTAATAGCTGCACGGTGAATCCTCTTGTTCTGCACAATACTCCACCAGTCAGTGAGCCGCTGTACGGTGAACTCCAATAAGCCGCATATGCCTGGGCGGGATTTGGGGGAACTGGAAACAAGGAAAGGCGCTTGAGCTTGGTCGAGTGGATCTCGGAGAGTATTTCTGATAACTCAAGGATGAGGGAAGTGGAGTAGAAAGGAAAGCTGGGACCTGCAGGGGTGCTGCTATACCAAGGTCGCGCAGGAGCATGAGATTGGGCACCCACTAGGCATCAGTTGTCTTGTTGGCCAGCATTGCAAGCTGTTTAACTTGCACGGTGAGCACACCCTGGGCAGCATTCCCAGTGACAGTTTTGCGATGCCGTATCAAGGTGTAGGCACTGAGTGGATCAGTAGGGGTGCATCGTATGGGGTCTGCATTCTAAGTCCGAATCTCATCAATGAGATTGTCAGGACCACCCGTATGAGTGCACGGACGGCACAAGCTGCCTCAGAAGGGTCTGGGAATAATGGACAGACTCATGGAAGTACTCCCAAATGTATTCACCCTTTCCCCAGGCAATGAAGCGAGACTCCAAGGAAGAGAAGGAGAGGGAGGAGACTGCTGCTGTGGCTGCACCAGCTGCTCTTGCTTCGGCAATAGGATCTGACATGGGTTCTGCCCAAAAGGAGATTGAGGTGGATGTGGAGCTGGTTGCAAAGGCATCAGCAACGCTGTTGCAGAGGCAACATGACTTGTTTATCAATGTGATAAGAAAAGATCTCACTATCGTGTTGCTTTCAACAGTGCGCTGATCACCAAGGGCTGCTTGTGATCATCACGTCCACTCTATAGCTCTTCTTGGAGTGCAACACATTGTTCATCATCAACATGCATGAAGACAATCAGCCCAATCTGTCCAGAGATTTTCGGCAGAGTTTCCCTTGCCCCAGTGGGCGTGCGATGTAGGGATGGGCGCGTGAGTGTGACCTCATGGCTGCAAGGCACGCCAACTACAGACAGGGAGAAACCAAAGAATGCAGATAACACAAGAGAACAGAGAGAAAAGAAAGAGCTCGAGGCAGGAATACACAATGACTTCTCACTGCACCTAGCAATGCTGAGAGAGAAGTGGTGGATGAGTGGAGGACGCAGGGGCAACCAATACACCAACAGTCGATGCAGAGAAGACAACCAAGAATAGTGCCTCAAAGATGGCTGCTGCTGTGAAGGAGGAGATGGCGGCTGCTGCCGACACAAGGTAGAGGAGATGCTATGTTGTGAAATAGGAAAACTGACAGGATGATGCACCAAGGGTGGATGCACGTATGGAGACGATGGTCGAGGCCACTGCACTAGCAGCTACGGCTGCTGCAGATGTGACAGTGTCTGCTGCTGCCGATACCAGTGTGGCTATCTTCACGGTAGCATCTGCAGCTAGACCTAAGGAAACGATGGCAGTGGTGTATGCCTCCAATGCAAGCCCTACTGCTGTGCTCACTGGAGCACATGATGCACCGGTGGTGGCTGCAAACCTGGAGATAACAAGAGCACTAGCGTTTAATGTAGCTGAGAGTAAAGATGTAATGTCTCCAAGTGGCAGCAATGCAGAGAAAACAGTGTGGAGTGATGCAGGTGCAGTGGCAGAAACAGACTCGGCTGGTGCTGCAGCAGGTGCTAGAGGATAAGCTGGTGCAGCTGCGTGTGCGCTGCTGTCGTGGACCTGCTGACACTGCCCATGGTTCTTAATGAGACTGGAAGGGCTTACTGTGATCTGATGTGGATGCTTCTCAGGCAGTGTTTGCGTGGGAGGCGGGGCACCCTGTCGCAATGGGGAGTCGTCGGATGGCGTGTTGCATGCGCGGTCTGCCTCTACCACCTCACGAGAGCAGTAGGATCAAACTCCTCATCCGGCATGTAGCCTCGGTCAGAGCAGCGGGGCTCAAGCCACCAGTTCCGGTTTCGCTCCTCTTTGTGGGCCGCGATCACGCCGTCAATGTGACTGCGTTTAGGCGCATCTGTCATTGAAATTGGGATAGGTCCAGCGGCTTGCGGAGAAGCCAGGTCGGCCCAGGGGTAGGCGCCAAAAGCTGCCTCTGCTGATGTGCTGTTGTTGGGACACACCTTTGAAAGACGCCAGGCAAGGGCAGGTGGAAGATAGGGTCAGACTTGGCGGCAACACCTGCTGTTGTTTTCCAGTGGTGAGCTGAGAGGAGGCAAGGCAGTGCAGCAGCTACAGCAGCGGTTGGTGGTTCAGCTGCAATACAAGGGCTGGGATCAAGAGAGATCTCGGCATGGCTAGCTGGTACTTTTCACTGTTTCTTGCTGCCACTCACTAGTGGCACTGGTTGGCAATGCCCCAGGGGCTGAGGGTGGTGGTGGCAAGGTGCTGAGGACGCTAGGCATTGGAGGATGATCTTGTTGCCTAGCCATAGATGATGCTTCGACAACTGCAAGTACCTTCAGCCCCATTCACTGTAGGTTCTGCTACTTGCTACTTTGATGCTACAGCCACCAAGAATGAAACTCAGGGCAGTCGAGAGCACAATGCATGCTGCGCCGAAATAGATGGAGTCACAAGAGGGCTCTATGGCAATGGTGATGGTTGCTCACGCTCGCAGTTGCGAGCTAGGGTTATTGCTTGATGATGCAGCAAGAATGAGGGCAGCGGCGGGTGACAAACTTGCTGTTCATCACTGAGCGGAGCAAAGAAGAGCCACAGAAACAAAGTTAGCTCCTTGGGGTCGATTTCTGCTGCTGCTGCTGATTGTAGCAGAGGGCAAAAGACAAAGACGGGGCTGATATCCGCTGCGGCAGCAAAATAGCTGCAACATCTGTTGTAGAGACGAACGTGGCAATGGCCCAGCATGGCCCGAACCAATCAAGGCAGCAGAATGCCACCTTCTTTTGTTCGTCGGCGATTATCCTCACACTGCTCTGATACGAGTAGTGAGGAGCAAGGGTTGAGGAGTGAGGGGAACAGAGCACAACGTAGGTAGAAGGGTAGGTACGCACGTGTGACAAGATGCCATGGATCATGAACGGCCTCGCTCAGTGAAACCAGCCAGGTCAAAGGTCACAGAGAGAGCGATCTAGCGGGCTGTGGTTACGAAACCACGGGAGGGCACCTCGCGTGGGGTCAGGACGCCACCCACGGGGTCAAGCCAAACCTATTGGGTTTTGATCAAGTGGCAACCACTCATGTTGTGATGTGAGTCGCTCCCGTCTGTTTGTACAGCTTACTGTGACCACTCGGCCGTGTCCCTGCTTGTGCAGATCCTTGATGCAGACCCAGCTGACACCGGAGGATAGACGGGTGGTGGCTCAATCCAGCCGCACCTGTAAGACAGTTGCGACGGTGTCCCGGGTACTTGTTGGGGTGCTGTGCAGTTTTTCTACAGTTGCTAGAGCTTTCTCGTTGGAGTGGGTCTTGAGCCCAATGTGCATGTTTTACTTTTTCTGTCCATTGATCGGTACGGGACATGTGTGTGTGCACCCACACAAGCATGCAAGTAGAAATAATTTCACATCAGCCACGAGCGCATGTAGCATGCATGCTTATCTCTCGTGTCCAGCTCACACCTTGACGGTCACACATAAGCTAGCATGAGACATGTCTGGCTTGAGCGACAACTTTGGGATGTCATTTGCCCACTTTTGCACCGTCATCAATAGCTATCATGTGTGGCCTGTTTCGTTGGAGTTCTGGTGTCCCAAGGCGACTGCACTAATGCAGTATCCGAAAGTCCATGTGCGCCTGGACATTTGTCAGTTTCTTACAGTAATACATATGGGCAGGGCTGATGGCGGTGTTAACGGTACCGCGGTATACCACATCTTTGTACCGCGGTACTGCTGTACCACGGTACGGTTTTTTCTTTTTTTAATGGTACGGGTACGGTATTGGTACTGACCTGGAAGGGTACCCCTATTTTTGTACAGCGGTAGTGTACCGCAGTATAGTACCGGGGTATCGATAAAGTAAAAGCTTCGTTGCTGAACTTGTAACGGTAGCGCGGTACGGAAATTTGAATGAATGAGAATGCAACACACCACCGACAATGACAAAGTGTCGACCGATGGGGACATAGTAGAAGGCATCATTTCGTTACAGAAAAAAACAATGCTGTTCATGCAATGCAAATTGGTGGCATTCCAACGTCGTTTAAGGGTTCTAGCCAACATTCATTCTTGTATCCATTTGTCTAACTTCAAACATTGTTGTCAGGTGTACATTTATCATAAACTTAAGTTGTCTATGTCGTAAGTTACGAAATAGACATCCTTCAGTTCTGAGTTACGACTCGGAACTCAGAACTGAAATNCATGCAATGCAAATTGGTGGCATTCCAACGTCGTTTAAGGGTTCTAGCCAACATTCATTCTTGTATCCATTTGTCTAACTTCAAACATTGTTGTCAGGTGTACATTTATCATAAACTTAAGTTGTCTATGTCGTAAGTTACGAAATAGACATCCTTCAGTTCTGAGTTACGACTCGGAACTCAGAACTGAAATAATCGTTCTCTGATTGCATTATGTACCAATGTTTCCACAGTCAGGAAATGTTGTCCATGCTCTCTTGCTATGGCTTCTTCAAACGCGATGTCCACCAGATTGCAAAGACAGGGAAGTACTTGTACCAAACATTGCAGGAACAGGGTCAATCGACTGGTAGGGAAAGTCTCCTCAAAACAGGCCCTTGATGGATCGAAACGACAGGTCCGCGCGGGAAAGGCATTGAGACTGAATCCAAAATTTGAGGTCGGGTTTGTCGATGATCTGATCGCTGCATTGCTAGCCCCTGACGGATGTGAAAAGGTACCCCCGTCTTTCTCGCACTTTGAAAGGCCACCCTCTCCCTTTATCGATACCCCATTATTACAGCCAATAAATGTTTTGTTGTACTTCATGTTTCTCTCGTGTCTATCTTTCGAAGGCACACTACAATTTGAGTCTACCTCTTTGTCGAAACAGCTTCGTATATTCTACGATATGTCTACAATCTCCTCTCAATTTTGTTCCTTCATGACATGTTTGTTCTGTTGAGACAACGTAAATTTTTGCGTTTATCCACCAAGTCCACTACTCGCAACATGCATGTGCAATAAAGTACCACGGTACCACTCATGTTGTGATTTGCATGGTGTGCAGTGTACCGTGTACCGCGTGCAGGAGGTAGGACCTGACTGCTATGGTAGCTTGCAAGGAAGAAGATGCAAGGTGCAGGTCAGGCCATGGAGAGCTTACGCGGAAGTTTTTGCAAGAGAGCAACAAGTGTATCGAGACACAAGCAACAGAGGTGTTATGGGAGCGAGAGAGGACGAGAGGCAGCGAGCGAGCGAACGGCGAGCTCGCTCAAGCTCGCTGCCCTTGTGGGTATTGAAAGTGGCACCATTGAATTATCCCAGCCCCTGTCTAGTCCTGTTCGAGGGAGAACCCGGTGGGCACCACATAAGTCCACCACACACAATCAAATTGTATGCACCCTCAAGATGCTTGTGCAATTCCCTGCTGACTGAGCCAAGGAGTTATCTGTCGTGAAGCCGTCGTCATCACAGGGAAGTAGCCAGGGGGATGTCTCTTTCTCCGGTGATCAGTCACCTGCAACAGTGAGGTGAGCGTGCAACGAGGCCAGCGGTCACCTTGTGGCACTCAACACAAACCAACACTCCCCCATGACCTACAGCCGACTGGCACAACGACACTCACAGAAACAAAACTGACGCTGCAAGACGTGACAAAGACAGCACTGTACACAAGCACTGGCACAACCACTCAACCAGGAGCAACCACGAGCACACAACAATCTAACAGCATGCACAGCTGCCTTGAAGGCGTTGCTGCTCAGTGCCTTCGTAAGGAAGTCGGCTCGTTGCTGACGGGTATCAACCCACACAATCTGGATATCTCCTGCAGCCACGCGCTCACGCACGAAATGATGCTCCACATTGATATGCTCTGTGCGAGTGTGGTGCATGCCATCGTGCTCAGCAATAGCTTTCGTGCATTGATTTTTGCACAGCAAGGGGATACAACGAATGGGAACGCACAACTGCTGCAGCAAGTGACACAACCAGACACTCTCACAAGTTCCTGCACCAAGAGAAACATACTCTGCTTCACTGGAGCTACGTGCAACACACCCTTGCTTGCCACTCTTCCAGGAAATCGCAGTCCCTCCGATAAGAAAGACATAGCCAGTACGACTGAGTGCAACCGTATCATGCGCCCAATCGTTGTCAGTGTACCCATCAACAACCAGCGGCGGCTGTGCCCGGTAACAAAGACTAACACGAGGGGTGGAGAGCGCATACCTCACAACGCGCAGTGCGGCCTCCATGTGTCGCGCCTGTGGACACTGTGAGAACTGAGCGAGGAAGTTTACAACGAATGCTACGTCTGCCCTTGTGGTGGTGGCCAGGTACATCAGAGACCCTATGACTCGCAGGTAGTCGCTCACATCCACTAGCCCCCCCAGCCTTGACACGTCAAATGTCTTCAACAGCCTCTGCCCTGCGGGCGTCATCGGTGTCGACGCATTGGCCACAGACTCCAGCAAGGAGGCAAAGAGCTCCCCTAAGCTCCTGACGTATGGAGCCTGGTGAACATGGAGGACACGACGAGCATGATCATGCTCAAGCTCCATGTTGAGGAAAACACGAGCCGGGCCAAAGTCCTTCATCCTGTACGCAGACTACAGTAGGGACTTTACCACTGAAACTGCCTCTCGACTCGGAGACGCGATGAGCAAGTCATCAACATAGATGAGGATGGTGGCAAATGGTGCAGAGTGTGGAGTGACAACGAGGGCCGGATCCACCGTGCAACGACGTTACCCCCCCTTCTCTAGAGTGGAGGTAATCTCCTGGTTCCAACATCGCGGCAACTGCTTTAGGCCATAATGGGCCATTTAGAGATGCCAAACTCTGTCGATGCCATTAGAAAACCCTGGTAGTTGCACCATGTAGATCTCCTCATCTAGCTGCCAGTGGAGAAAAGCATTATTGACGTCCATGTGCTCGAGCTCCCAATCATGGTGTGCTACGAGACTCAAAAGTGCCCAGGCTGTGGTATAGTGTCCGATAGGGGCAAATGTCTCGTTGAAGTCGACGCCTAGCACTTGGGAAATCCCTTGGCAGTAAGATGTTCTTTGTACTTGTCGAGCTCACTAATGGGTTTGTACTTCCTGCGATGTACCCAACGAGCACTGATGACCTTGCCGCCTGGTGGGAGGTCCACCATCTCATATACGGAATGGTCATCAAGAGCCCTCAGTTTGTCCTGCATTGCAACCTCCCAGTGTTTGGAGTTGGGTGCAGCCCGTGCCTAGTAAACTGTGGTTGGGTCCCGCGACGAAGGTGTGGTAGCAACAGTTGCATGACACTGTGCAACACTGCCAAGCACGGCGGCTTCAAGAGCACACTCGTGCTCTGACATGAGCAGAGTATTGCCAAGAACTGAGCTAGGGTGGACAACCCCTGTGGCCAGGCCAAGGGCGTCCATGCCGGTCGGCAACACTAGGGATTGCTATGGCTCAGACTGAGAGGGACGGACAGAAGACGACACATCTGTGGTAGAGCGGGAAGGAAGCGCACGTAGGCGACCGCCTCGAACAAACGGTTCGACGGGAGCAAGACCGGGGAGAGCGCTGGACTGACTTGGCTAGACCGGTGCAACAGGAGACATCGGACTGGACAGGATAGCGGAGGAGTGTGTAGGTGAGACGGATGCTGGGGAAGACGCAGCGGGAGAGGCCGGAGTGCCGAGGGAGCTAGGCGACATAGACGACACGTCAAAGGGCGACGAAGTCGCAGTGTTGGGATCCGGCAAACGCTCTGAGGGTGACGGCTGCGGATGGGAGACCGCGGCAGGGACCACAGTGGCTGAGGGGATTGAGCCACCCGCACGCCCCGAGGTTGGGACTTCCCCCCACAACCGAGAGAGCGGAAGTAGGCAGGCAGCAGACGAATCACGACGGACATGACGGAGAAACACAGACTCAAAGAACAGGGCATTATGGGACTCAATGGTGCGTTGGCACTCTTGATCCCAGAAGCTCCAGGCTTTAGACTGGGAGGAGACACCCAGGAAGGGGCAGAGACGGCCACGTGGGGAGAGCTTCCCATTGCGAAGGTCCTCAGGCAGCCAGACACACGCAATGCTATCCTACAGCAAGCAAGACGAAGATCAGCACGAGTGCCGTACCAGCGCTCAAAGGGGGTCACAGTGCGTGGGAGCGGGCCCCACGGCACCCTATTCCAGACCCAGGTCATGTAACTCATGGCCTAAAAAATGAACAAAGGAGGGAGACCGGACTCAGAAAGGAGGGTGCGGGCGCCATCGACGAGGGTTCGATTCCAACGTTTAGAGACCCCATTTTGCTAAGGTGTGGAAGGAGCCGAGGTTTCAAGACACAACCCATGGGATGCAAGGAAACGGATGGTGGGACCAAGGATTTCACTGCCATGGTCACCATAAAAGACGCGCAACAAACGCTGACAGGACCCCTCAGCTTGAACCAGCCAAGACGCAATGACCTTAGCCACATCGCTCTTTTGGCAAAGAGCGAAGATCCAGAGAAAGCGGAAAAAAATCATCCGTGACACACAAGACCTAACGTCCATCGCCCCCAAGAAACTCATGCACCAGAAGTCCCATGACGTCAGCATGAACAAGGTCGAGGGGATGAGAGGAGTGAGTGTTAGACGAAGTGAATGGAGAGCGATGCATTTTGCCCTGGGCACAGTCAAGACAATTTGAGGGACAAGGGGAAGGAAACGTGGACGGTGACTGGCCAACAACAGTCTGCAAGCGAAGCATGTTGGTGATTGCATCTTTATGCACATGGCCAAGGCGGCGATGCAAGAGCTGGACATTAGCAAGGGAGAGGGAAGGTGCGACATGAGCAAGAGGAGAGCCAACGCAAGGTGCGGATGGTGAATGAAGAGGAACACCATACAACTTGTCAGAGCGAACCCCTTGTTGAACAACACCATCAGAGGAACAAAGAGTGACAGTCCCAACACCCTGTATGGTAGAGAAATCCATACCCTGATCGACACGAGAGATAACCGAAAGCAAGTTGAGCTCCAAAGAAGGCACGCACAAAACATCTGGCAAGAACACGGCACCACTAGGATAGAAAAAACACACGATGCCAACGCCCTACACAGGGAGCAGTAGGCCAGAGCCAGTTCTGACAAAGTGAATGGAGCCGGCAGGACCTAACGAGACAAAGGCAGAGCGGACAGAGGTCATATAGTTAAGGCTGCACACCGGTACGGAACCGCGGTTCTGAAAATGGAACCGGAACCGCGGTTCCGGTTCCAGCTCGGAACCGGAACCGCGGTTCCGGTTCCAGAACCGCGGTTCCTCATGGAACCGCGGTTCTGGTCACGGTTCCACCAAAGTTCCCCTCGTAGGCAAGGTATATGAAGCATGATCGGCTTCCACCATCATGTTTTCTGCAATAAAAGCAAGGAGAACGCATTTCAACACTCCTTTATTGTATGTGGGTACGTGATTGGAGTGCTCATATGGCCTCCAAGGGTGCCACATGAGCAAATAAAGCCCAAAAAAACCCCCTCCCCACTCGTTATCCCCTCCATAGATGTGGGTTTAGGAACCGCGGTTCCTGGACGGTTCTGGAACCTTGGAACTGGAACCGCGGTTCCGGTTCCGGAACCGGAACCGCGGTTCTGGAACCGCGGTTCCTGGAACCTGTGTGCACCCTTACATATAGTGGGTGGCTCCAGAGTCGAGAACCCAGAAGCCACCAGAAGCACAGACGTGGGGAAGAACGCCAAAATGTGTGGACAACGCCAACAGAGGGAGGCAACGAATCACAACAAGCAAGACGACGAGGGAGAACGACTGACTGCCAGTGCTCGACCCACGGTACAGACGCGGACGACAGAACGAGGATGTGACCGGGAGGGACCCCCACGAAGATCAGTGTCAGTGTCGCAAGAAAGACCTTTGGCGAACAAAGATACACTCTCACCTCCCTGATCGCAAAGGTGCATACGCTAGAGAAGAGACTGCTCCAACTGGCGCTCGCCCGCGACAGAAGGCGCGGGCGACGAGGCTGACGAACTCGCGGGAGGTGGAAATCACGGAGGAAGAGCGTAGGTCGGGGAAGGTGGTCTAGCATAGACGGGTGCTCCGTAAGGTGGTGGCCAGCTCCAAGGGTATGGGACGGGCGGAGGAGTGGAGGAAACCCCTGCGGTGGAGTAGGCATGGGCAGAGGAGCTGGGTTACCGGGAGGAGGAGCCGGCGGCAGAGCTGGTACCAGAGGAGGAGGAGGAGCCATTAGTGCAGGCCCAGTGCGCACGCATGGCACGTGCGAGGCGAAGATCGTCAGGGGGCTGAGGGCACTTGCATGCTGAGTGCTCCAAGGAGCCGCAATTCCAGCACACCACTTTACCAGGAACCCGGGATGGTGTAGCTGCTTTGGCTGGCCCCTTGCCCTTTCTGCGACCACGGACGCGGCCATGGCCCTGAGAGGCAAGAGCTAAGGCCGTTGTGGTGGAAGAGGGAGAGGAGGATGGAGAGGTGGATGCAGCCAAAGAGACGGGAGAGGAGGAGGCTGTGGTGGCAGCAGCAACGCGAACGACTATAGTACGATGTAGGCGCTCGTTTTGGAGGCTGGTCTACAAGGTAGCAAGCCTCTCAGCAACAAAGTCCCAGAGGGCGCCAACACTAGGTGGGGAGCCATGTGGGACTGGCTCGGAAGCAATGTGTTCCAGCTCAACTGCCTTGACGTTGCTCTGGGATCAACCCGTTGATCATGGTGTGCACGGCGTACAGCTGACCTGGCGCTGCCTTGTGAAGCTCGCGAAGCAGTTTGAGCCCTCGAGCCTAATACGCATTTGCTGACTCGTCCGCTCACATCAGAAGGGTGTTGAATTGCACAGTGAGGGTGCTTTGAGCCGCCTGACCAATGACGGTGGTGCGGCACCGCAGCATGGTGTAGGCACCAACGGGGTCAGCCGGACCCTGAACAGCGGGGTCGGCATTGTGTATGCCGACATCGTCGACTAGGGTCTCTGGTGCAGCGGCAATGAGAGTGCGGACAGCGCGGGTGGACTCGGCAGCGAGAGGTGTGAAAGGAGGGACTGCTGGAAAATAGTACTCCCAGAGGCGTTCTCCCTGTGCCCACGCACTGAAACGGGTCTCCCAAGAGGAGAAGAACAGTCCAGTGGTTAGGATGGGAGGTTGGGAGAAGAAATCGTGCTGGCGGGAGAGAGTAGCAGGACTGGCAGCAAGTGGACGTACAGCAGAATGAGCAGGGTCAGCAGCTGTGGTGCTAGAGGCAAATGGGGTGGAAGAGGCACTTGCACTGGTGCCACCAGAGGCACCAGTTGGGAAGATAGAGGCAACAGGCAGACGCTTGAGCAAAATGGTAGCGACCTCATCCGCAAAGGCAGCGCGGTTGTCGTTAGCGACTTTGAGGCGCTCTTCCGCCTCATGCTGTGCCTTACGAGCACCAGCTCGCCCTGAAGGTCGGCTATGACCGACTTGTCGTCACTAGGCATGATGACGACGGAGGGGCCCTGCCGAAGTTTTTTTGGCAGAGTTTCCCTTGCCCCAGTGGACGTGGGAAAATTGGGAGTGCCTCAGGCACGATGGATGTGCTGCAAAACAACCTGACCCAAGGCACACAGCCAAGCCACAGTAGAGGAGAGAAACGACGTGCAGGCAGGAGAGAGGAGACGATGCCACGAGTCCTCACGAGGGGCGAGGTGGGTTACGCAAAAAGGCAAGAGGTGGGGCGACAATAGAAGCAGCTGCAGCGGACAGAACAGAGGGAAGGGATGCGGCTGGCACCACCAGGGCTAGAACACCTGTGGTGAAGGCAGCACCCACAATAGGAAGAACAGCCGCTGTAGAGACNCAGTAGAGGAGAGAAACGACGTGCAGGCAGGAGAGAGGAGACGATGCCACGAGTCCTCACGAGGGGCGAGGTGGGTTACGCAAAAAGGCAAGAGGTGGGGCGACAATAGAAGCAGCTGCAGCGGACAGAACAGAGGGAAGGGATGCGGCTGGCACCACCAGGGCTAGAACACCTGTGGTGAAGGCAGCACCCACAATAGGAAGAACAGCCGCTGTAGAGACGGCTGCTGCAGCGAGAATGGTGCTGTCAGAGGGTGCAGATGCGGCAGATGCAATGGCAACGGCAGTGGAGGTGCAGATGGCTGAGGCTGCTGAAGACACAACTGAGGCTGCAACAGATGTCGAGGAAGCCACAACTGTTGCGGCTGCGGCAAACTGCGTACCAATATCTACTGCTGCTACAGCTATGGGTCCAGCTACCATTGCGACATGAGTGTATGATTCCGCAGCACGTCCCACGGACGTTGAGGCAGGGGCGCGTTCTGCGCTGGGTGCTGCGGCAAATGTGGCAGCTGCGGCAGCGGCTTCTATCATAACACAGGCCGCTCGAGTGAGCTTGTGTGCAAACTCTATTGTGTCTCGACGCATAATGGAGTACAACGATGAGGAAGCAACGTTGTGCTACGGCTCGACCCCCCCAGAAGAAGCATGGCGAGTGGGGCTTACCGACTTTTGTGGTGCAGCCCGCGACGAAGATGTGGCGTCCTCGGCTGCTGAAATGTCGTCTCTCCGGTGACTGGACTGGTGCGCCGAACGCTCCCCGTGGCGCACGCCAGGAGATGCCACACCCGGCAGCTCCGAAGAAGCCAGGTTGCCAATGCACACGACGGCAGTGGTGCGTGCGCGTTAGTAGTGGACCTGCTCTGTGCTGCGTGCGTGTCGTGCGCGAAAGTGGCATGCCCCTCACAATCCCACTGCGGCTACGGCTGATCTACGGCTAGCGGCTGACACTAATTGGCTGAAGCCGCCGTGGATGACGCTGTTGCTGCCGCGGTGCTGTAGTCAAATGCGACCTGCTGCTGTGGCAGGCGGGCCGCGGAACATGGTTTCTGCTGCTAATGATCTGGCAGTCCGCTGCTGCCGATACTATAGCAGTCAGCTGCTGCTGTACTAGTTGCTATAGCTGGGCTGCTGTAGTGTCGCCTCTGCTTCTGCTCTGCTTTGCTGCTGCAGCCGCGGTGCTGTGGTCAAATGCGGCCTGCTGTTGTGGCAGGCGGGCCGTGGAATATGGTTGTTGTTGCTAATGATCTGGCAGTCCATTGCTGCTGATGCTATAGCAACCAGCTGCTACTGTGCTAGTTGCTATAGCTGCGCTGCTGTAGTGTCGCCCCTGCTGTTGCTTTGCTCATACACTCCTGAGCTTCCGTAGGTGCAGAGGCCGTCCGCTGGGAGATACGGGCGCCACTTGACGTTTGGTGCAAGGCATGCACCGAGATGGCAACGGGGTCGGCAACCTCCGTAGAGGAGACAGCTGAGGGCTGTTGCCTTTCGCTAGTACTGTGGAGGGAGGAAGGCGTTGCGCAAGTGCGGAAGACGGGCCCAGAGCGAGACGGCAGCCGCAATGAGGCCCGTCGCCAAGAGAGGCGAGGACGTAGTCCTTCAAGAGGGACGAGCGGGAGATGGCTTGAGACAAGAGGGCGTCTCAATCTCCCCCAGGGCTGCTAGGGAGTGGGTCACACAGTTAGTGACGGCGGGGTGGACATGCGACGCCAAGAGTGGTAGTCGCGGGTTTGGCCCAGAATGCGTGGACGGCGGGTCGATCCACCGCCCGTCTTCCACGTAGGCTGCTCTGATACCAGTAAGAGGTAGGACTTGACTGCTATGGTAGCTTGCAAGGCAGAAGATGCAAGGTGCAGGTTAGGCCATGGAGAGCTTACGTGGAAGTTTTTGCAAGAGAGCAACAAGTGTATCGAGACACAAGAAACAGAGATGTTACGAGAGCGAGAGAGGACGGGAGGCAACGAGCAAGCGAACGGCGAGCTTGCTCAAGCTCGCTGCCCTCGTGGGTGTTGAAAGTGGCACCACTGGATCCTCCCAGCTCTTGTCGAGTCCTGTTCAAGAGAGAACCCGGTGGGCACCACATAAGTCCACCACACACAGTCATATCATGTGCACCCTCAAGATGCTTGTGCAATTCCCTGCTGACTGAGCCAAGGAATTATCTGTCGTGAAGCCGTCGTCATCACAGGGAAGTAGCCAGGGGGGTGTCTCTTTCTCCGGTGATCAGTCACCTGCAACAGTGAGGTGAGCGTGCAACGAGGCCAGCGGTCACCTTGTGGCACTCAACACAAACCAACACCGCGATACACTGTTTGTACCGAGGTGTTTAACCAATACCGGTCCTATCGGGGGAGTGTTACCGGTATCGGTACTAACCTCCCACCGAACAAGGATACCGCGGTATTGAATACCGCAATACAGGTGTACCGCAGTATTTGGGTACCGCAGTACATAACACCGCGGAATTGCAGCCCTGCATATGGGTCAAGTCAAGAATAAACCATCCCACCCCCCACCCACCCCCCACCCTGTTGTGCTTTGTGCCGTTCCTGTACAGTTTACTGTGACCACTCGGCCGTGTCCATACTCGTGCAGATCCCTGAGGCACGCGGCCCTGGTGATACCGGCGCGACGACAGGCGGCGGACTACCCGCCTGGAGCTGACCGACAACTGTTCCAGAGCCCCAGATGTCACCGGGACTCCTTGCTGTGCCTTCTATGTCTTGCAGGCGCCTTTCGGCGGACTGGGCATGAGGCCCATTTGCATGTTTTTGCATTGAATACTCGCTATCAGTCAATGGATGCATGCATGTGACCAGTCACTGTGTTCGTCTTTTGATTCTGCACGTCTAGGTTCAGACGGCGTAGGTTTCTGACATGTGTGCGCAGAGTTACGGCCAAAACAGTGGTTTTGGGCCGGTTTTAGGACAGCTCTTGGACTGCCGCGTGCGACACCCACCGTGCGCCGCGGCAGGTGTTTATGCCCTGGACCTGTCAGTTGTCAGTCCTCTCTACATATGCTATATTGAAGCATTCTGACACTGTGCCTTGTGTCTCCTAGCCAAACCCTTGCCGTTGTGTGTACGACCTGTGACTGTCGTCACCGTCTGACCAGGCACTGACGCCCGGTCAACGGCTGTGCTGCTAGGAAGCTTCCATGCACTTTCTTATGGTATCAGAGCAGTGACACAGTTCTCACTGAGATGCGTAGCAGAGACGCAGCAGAGCATCAGCAGTAAGAGTCACCGCTACAGCAGACCTTCTGGGACCTGTTGGAGACGGCCGGTCGCCGTCCACGTACTCCACCCACCATGTGAGATCGCAGCTGCTGAGGCAGCAGCAGCGGCGCGTACCGCCACGCAGAGGTATGTGGCGGCTACGGTGCGTGGAGCCGCCCCTCCCTTCACAGCCGCAGCAGCAGAGCAGCAGCAGCAGAGGCGACGGCGGCAGCAGCGCAGCAGCAGCGGCCGCCACAACAGCGAGGCAGTAGCGGCGTCAGCAGTAGCGCAGCAGCGGCAGCAGCACAGCAGCAGCAGCGGCAGTCGCGGCGGCAGCAGCAGCGCAGCAATGGCAGTAGCAGCAGCGCGCGGCGGCGGCAGCCAGCAGCAGAGCGCAACGACAGCAACCAGCAGCAGCTGCAGCGCGCAGCAGCAGCGCCGCGCACAGCAGCAGTCGCCGCGTGCAGTAGCAGCAGCAGCAGCGCAGCCGCTGCTGCCACTGCTGCACACGCAGCTACGCAGTTGCTGCTGCAGCTGACAGCACAGCTGCAGCAGCAGCTGGGCGGAAGCTGCTACACAGCTTCCGCGGAGCTGCCGCGCTCCACTGCATAGCGGCACAACTGTGACAAGAAGAAAAAAGGAAGGGGAGGAGCTGACGTCAGCATTGTTGATTGCTGACGTCATCAAGTCATGCTGACGTCAGCAACCACTTGCTGACGTCAGCATTACACTTAGCCAAATTTTCACACGGAAAGTCAAAAGTTGCCAGTGTTTCAACTCTCCGAGAAACGCAGACGGTTTTGAAATCCGGCAAACTTGACCTATCGTCCCATAGTGAGCGGCGACATGAGATCGCCCGACGACAAGGACAAGGGACCAGGTGATCCCTTCTCCTCTTCTTGAGGAGTATTGAGCCCTCGCTCGCAGGCCATTGAGGACCTGCGCAGCCAGCAGGAGGAGATGCGTCGTCTGCAGCGAGAGCAGACTGACGCGATCCGCACGCTGACCGAGCTCCTACGCGCTCAGTCCACGGCTCCTCCGCGGCTTCCTGAAGGAGCTGCCGGCGTTGCGGCCTCCACCCAGCACTCGGCTCAGGTGCCCGTGACAGGTGCCCCGCCTGCTTCACCTCCTGGTGTAGTTTCCCCACCACCTGCGGACCTCCTTGATGACGAGCCATTCATGCCAGGCTTCGAGGATGACTCCCAGGAGCGGGAGATTCGTCTCCTACAGGAGCGCCTCCGTCAGCTGCAGACGGGTATCTGACCTCCACCCGTGTCCCCGATACGACCGTCACCTGACTTCCCCGGTGATTACCCCCTTCCAGGAGTCTTCCCCGTCTCTCGCCCTCCTCAGCCTGCGGTTGCTCTCCCTACGGAGCGGCAGCCAAAGGACTTTGAGGCACCACCTCCACGGTACATCAGCGAGGATGGATTTGACTACTGGGATATCCTGTTTCAGGTGTGGGCCACTTCCGAGGGAGTGTGGCCTTACTACCACAGCCCATACCAGCCTACAGATCCAGCACAGGTGCTAACAGCAGCCAGGGCCATGCGAGGACTTCTCTACGCCATGCCACGCGAGACTGTCGTTGACTTCCGCCCCTTCCTCGACAAGGCTGGCACAGGCACCAGAGCTCATCCACGTGGAGGCTGGGATCTGGCGTTGTCCCTACTGGCCGTAGAGACGCACGCCACGCGTGCATCACACATTTGTGCTTTCCCCTCGCTCCGTCAGGGACTAGCGGAGCCTGAGGCGGATTACTAGCGACGCGCCATGCGTATCTACACGCGTCTGGGGACCTCAGGGGGCACACAGCTGTGGGCGCTTCGGACGATCATGCTCGGAGTTCGCCTGGAGTACACCAACATATTCACACGGTACAGCGACGCTGCTCTCGAGCCTTCCTCAGCCACTCTACAGCTGCTCCCTTGGGCCCACCAGCTTTTCCTCTAGGTGACGTCGACCCGCGAGGCAACAGTAGCACATCACGAGACTTCCCTCGCTGCAGCAGTCCTCGTCTCACCACCATCTTCCCTCCTGCAGTCACCCTCATCTACCTCCATCACGACCTCATCTTCCTCCTCCTCTTCGACCCCGTCTACACCCACATAGACGTAGGGCGTTGCCGCAGCCGCCCAGGGGAAGAAGAAGAATAGGAAGCACGGATCGGGTCAGCAGCAGTCGTCATCCAGTGGTAGCAGTGGCCGTTCCGTGCACAGCTACAATTGTGGAGGTGCCCATCGCTATACCGAGTACCAGCAGCCGCTTGACTGGGAGCGCATCACTCGCGGGCTTCAGGCTGCCCATGTTGCCCGCACGGCGTCCGGCACGTCGACCACACACTCCTCTGGACACGCGGAGACCACGACTGCAGCTGTTCCTGCATCCTCACCGGCCAGCAGCAGTGATCCAGACCCACGTGACCGCACCATCGCCGAGCTCCGTCATCTTCTGGCGCTTCGCTTTCAGGGAGGTGCGCGTGTGTTGTCATCGTTGAGTGGGTCACAGAATGCTTGTTCGTCCGTCCTCGTGACTCGTGATGACACGTGTGGGGGAGCCCAGTCCGCATGTGATGATGATGGGCTTGACTGCACTGACTGGATTCATGAGTCTCATCTTCGTGATGTACGACGTTCCTTCCCACTAACGGCTCAGCGTCCCTCTGATGCCGAGTGTTCCATTGCTCGTTGTACAGTGACGTCCACCAGTCATGACTCCGGTGGCACTTGGATCATCGATTCCGGTGCCACCCACCACATGACGTGTCGTCGTAGTGACTTTGTGGTACTTGGTCCCGTCACGACTGTCCGTTCTGTTCGTACGTGCTCTGGTCAGTCCTTACCGGTCCACGGTGTTGGGGTTGTATGCTTTGATGGTCCGTCTGGCCCCTGCATCTCTCTGACGTGCTGTTTGTGCCTGATCTTGAGCTCAGCCTGCTATCTGTGCGTGCCTGCACTCTGATGGGTCTTTCCGTTGAGGATACCGCTGATTCAGCGACTGTGACTGCTCTTGACACCCGAAGCATTGCTCTGCGTGCTTTGCCGTAGATGATTTGTACCACATTGCTCGGCCCTCCTCCCCTTGCTCTCCCTCCTCCTCTGGCCGCGTTTTTGTCACTGGTGTTCTATCCCCGGAACACCAGCGGTTGCTTCACCGACGTCTGTGTCACGTGGGCTCCGACACTGTGTCGAAGCTCATCCGGACACAGCCCGCTCTTGGTCTTGACGTGGCTTCTTTCGAGAAGCCACCCAAGAACGACTGTCTTTTTTGCGCTCAGGGAAAGATGCACCGGTGCACTTATCCTGATTCGCGTTCCCGAGCGCTGAGGCCACTCGAGTTGGTCCACTCGGACCTACTTGATCCTCTCCTGGTCGAGTCGCTGTCCGAGAGGGGACGGTATGTTCTGACGCAGACTGATGACTTCACCCGGATACGGTGGGTCCACAGTCTGCGCCAGAAGAGCGACGCCGCCCTTGCGGTTCGGCTCTGGCTCGTGATGGCTGAGCGTCAGTCTCGCCACATGCTACATACCTTTTGCTCGGATCGCGGCGGCGAGTTTCTCGATGAGATGGACTCCTTCTTTGCTGAGCACGGAATTTTTCACCAGGTCTCCGCTCCTGCTACCCCACAGCAGAACGGTGTCTCTGAGCGCTGGAACCGCACCAAGGAGGATGCCGTCCGCGCCATGCGGTCTGAGTGCGGTCTCCCGGAGTCCTTCGCCTTCGAGGGCTTCGCCTACATGACGTGGGTCTGGAACCGCCTCCCGCATGGTCCGCTTCCGGATCATGTTACATCGTACGAGCTCTGGTTGGGCCACTCTGCTGATCTTCGTCTCGCGCGCGGCTGGGGCTCCCTGGCCTCCGTGTGGTACACCGAGGACCAGCAGGGGTCCAAAGTCTCCCCCCGGGGTTGCTTGTGTGCTTTCATCGGCATCTCCCCGCGGTCGAAGGCCTGGCGTTTTTGGGACCCCACTCGCCGTCGTGTCATTGAGTCCCGTGACGTGCTGTTTTTTTAGTCTCTCACATACCGTGATCTGGCTTCGATCACAGCGCTCTCCGCAGCTCATGTCCCTTCCTGTGAGGGTCCTTGGCGGATGGGGGAGACTTCTCCGCCAGTGACCATTTCTCGTCAGGCTGATGTGTCCGCTCGATTCCCCTCTCGATCTCTAGCACTTGATGACCCGGCTATCATTGCCGTTGGTCCAGAGATCCCGCCTGCTCAGCCTGTTTCACACCCCACAGGTACCGCTGCTCTCACACCTCCTCCTGCATCATCACTTGTGTCCACTGGCACCCCTGCTCCGGTGTCTGACCCAGCCCAGTCCACTCCTGTCCCTACGTCGCCTGACACTCCTGTCTCAGTGTCCGGGCCAGCTGTCCCTTCGAGCTCAGTGTCCCCCACACACGCTTCTCCTCGCACGGCATCTCCGGGTGCCTCGTCTCAGCCATCACCAGCTGTGGTCGTACCTGTCCCTGTGGTCGTACCTGTTCCTGAGCCTGAGGTGCGCCCCTCGACCTCCGGTTACTCCCGTGAGCCCGGTGGTCGCCTTCGACCACTAGATTCCGGAGCTCAGCGAGCGTTGGGTCCCGGACCCAGGCGTTCCTCTCGCATCATCGCGAGCGGTGATCCAGGCACAAAGGCCTTAGGCCTGAGTATCCGCACTGAGCTTTCACAGGTACACCCAGCATGCCCTATAGTGCACGACCTGGTCACTCGCGAGTTTCATATCGCCTGTGACGCAGGAGCTGATCTCGTAGCCGTCAGACCTCACACTAAGGCGTGTGCACTTGCCACGCAGAGTTCCCCCTCTATGGCGTCTGACCCGGGCACATTGAGGGAGGCTTTCACATCGCAGGATGCTGAGGCCTGGCGAGCTGCTTGCGAGGATGAGCTTCGCGCCATCCGAGAGCACAGAGTCTACGAGCTGGTCGACCTTCCCCCTGGGAGGAAGACGATTCAGGTCAAGTGGGTCTTTCGCAAAAAAGTGAAGCCGGATGGCTCACTAGAACGCTACAAGGCTCGCATGGTCGTCAAGGGGTTCTCTCAGATTGAGGGAGTTGACTACACTGACACCTTTGCCCCTGTCGACCGCATGACCTCAGCTCGAGCTCTGTTCGGTGTAGTGGCTCAGCATGACTGGGAACTACACCAGATGGATGTGAATAATGCGTTCCTCCATGGCTCTTCGGATGAGGAGATTTACGTGGCCCAGCCACCGGGCTTTGAGGACGGTGACAAGGTCTAGCGCTTGCGCAAGTCCTTGTACGGCCTCAAGCAGTCTCCACGGTGTTGGAACCGGGAGATCACTGGCACCTTGACTCGCGCAGGATACGTACAGAGCGAGGCAGACCACTCACTCTTCATCCTACCGACACCCGAGCGGTTCACCGCCGTCCTGGTCTATGTTGATGACCTTCTGATCGCGTTTCCGTCGCTGGAGGCCATGAAGGAGGCCAAGGCTGTCCTGCAGACCGCCTACAGGATGAAGGACCTCGGTCCTGCATCGGTGTTTCTTGGTATGGAGATCGTGCAAGATCGCAGACATGGGACACTGTTGCTGCATCAGGCACGGTACGGACGAGTCGTTGGGTAGCGCTTTAGCGACCTCCTTGGTGCAGTGCCCACTGCTTCCACACCCCTCACACCTGATGGGCAGGATGCCCTGAAGGTGGATGACCCTACACAGCTCGGGGAGACAGTGGACGTGACCTTGTACCTCCATCTTATCGGATCTCTGATGTACCTGGCCACTACCACGCATCCCGACATCGCGTTCGCCGTCAACCTCCTCGCTCAGTTCTCGCAGGCTCCACGTGCGAGAGCTCTTCACGCGGCTTTGCGAGTGGTACGGTACGTGGTCTCCACGCCGTATCTCGGACTCTACTTTCGTCGGCAGTGTTTGGTGGTCCTTGACGGCTACACTGACAGCGACTGGGCTTGGAGTCCTGACGGGTGCAGTCGCACTGGCTACGTGTTTCTGGTCGGTGGTACCGCTTTGTCTCGGCGAAGCGGGAAGCAGGGCTGCATCGCACGTAGCTCGTCGAAGGCAGAGTATGTGGCTTTGGGGGCAGGGGCTGCTGAGGCAGTTTGGCTGCAGCGCTTGTTTCTTCAGCTTGGGCAGTTAGTACCCGCCATTGTGCTGCGTTGTGACAACCAGAGTGAGAAAGTGCGTAGAAGCTTCCTAGCAACACAGCCGCTGACCGGGCGTCAGTGCCTGGTCAGACGGTGACGACAGTCACTGGTCGTACACAAAATGGCAAGGGTTTTGGCTAGGAGACATAAGTCAAAGTGTCAGAATGCTTCAATATAGCATATGCAGAGAGAAATGACAACTGACAGGTCCAGGGCATAAATACCTGCCGCGGCGCACGGCGGGTGTCGCACGCGGCAGTCCAAGAGCTGTCCTAAAACCGGCCCAAAACCAGTGTTTTGGCCGTAACTCTGCGCACACATGTCAGAATCCTACGCCGTCTGAACCTAGACGTGTAGAATCAATAGACGGACGCAGCGACTGGTCACATGCATGCATCCATNAGAATGCTTCAATATAGCATATGCAGAGAGAAATGACAACTGACAGGTCCAGGGCATAAATACCTGCCGCGGCGCACGGCGGGTGTCGCACGCGGCAGTCCAAGAGCTGTCCTAAAACCGGCCCAAAACCAGTGTTTTGGCCGTAACTCTGCGCACACATGTCAGAATCCTACGCCGTCTGAACCTAGACGTGTAGAATCAATAGACGGACGCAGCGACTGGTCACATGCATGCATCCATTGACTGACAGCAAGTATACAATGCAAAAACATGCAAATGGACCTCATGCCCAGTCCGCCGAAAGGAGCCTGCAAGACGTAGAAGGCACAGCAAGGAGTCCCGGTGACATCTGGGGCTCTGGAACAGTGGTCGGTCAGCTCTAGACGGGTAGTCCGCCGCCTGTTGTTGCGCTGGTGTCACTAGGGCTGCCTGCCTCAGGGATCTGCACGAGTATGGACACGGCCAAGTGGTCACAGTAAACTGTACAGGAACGGCACAAAGCACAACACTCCCCCATGACCCGATGGTACGCATGTCCATACGTGTGCAGCACTGGTACAACCACATAGTGACTGACATAGACAGATGAGACGGCAACGTACATCCGACACTCAACCATTGTCACGCACGGGGCGAAACCCAACAGAACGAATGGCCACCAGGAACTTTCCGCGGGCAAGTGCCTTCGTCAAGAAATCAGCTCGCTGCATGTCAGTGCCAACCCACATGATGGAGATCACGCGTCGCTCCACCAGATTGCGAACGAAGTGATGCTCAACCGCAATGTGCTTTGTGCGAGCATGAAAAACACCAGAGTTCTCCGCAATGGCGAGAGCACTCTGGTTGTCGCAACGCAGTACAATGGCGGGTATTGACTGCCCAAGGTCAAGAAACAAGCGCTACAGCCGAATTGCCTCAGCAGCCCCCGCCCCCAAAGCCACATACTCTGCCTCCGACGAGCTACGTGCGATGCAACCATGCTTCCCGCTTCGCCAAGACAAAGTGGTACCACCGAGAAGAAACACGTAGCCAGTGCGACTGCGCTCGTCAGGACTCCAAGCCCAGTCGCTGTCAGTGTAGCCGTCAAGGACCACCGAACACTACCGACGAAAGCAGAGTCCGAGATACGGCGTGGAGACCACGTACCGTACCACTCGCACAGCCGCTTGAAGAGCTCTCGCACGTGGAGCCTGCAAGAACTGAGCGAGGAGGTTGACGGCGAACGCGATGTCGGGACGCGTGGTAGTGGCCAGGTACATCAGAGATCCGATAAGACGGAGGTACAAGGTCACATCCACTGTCTCCCCCAGCTGTGTAGGGTCATCCACCTTCAGCGCATCCTGCCCATCAGGTGTGAGTGGTGTGGAAGCAGTGGGCACTGCACCAAGGAGATCGCTAAAGCGCTCCCCCACGACTCGTGCGTATCGGGCCTGATGCAGCAACAGTGTCCCATGTCTGCGATCTCGCACGATCTCCATACCAAGAAACTGCGATGCAGGACCGAGGTCCTTCATCCTGTAGGCGGTCTGCAGGACAGCCTTGGCCTCCTTCATGGCCTCCAGCGACGGAAACGCGATCAGAAGGTCATCAACATAAACCAGGACGGCGGGGAACCGCTCGGGTGTCGGTAGGATGAAGAGTGAGTGGTCTGCCTCGCTCTGTACGTATCCTGCGCGAGTCAAGGTGCCAGTGATCTCCCGGTTCCAACACCGTGGAGACTGCTTGAGGCCGTACAAGGACTTGCGCAAGCGCCAGACCTTGTCACCGTCCTCAAAGCCTGGTGGCTGAGCCACATAGATCTCCTCATCCAAAGAGCCATGGAGGAACGCGTTGTTCACATCCATTTGGTGTAGTTCCCAGTCATGCTAAGCTACTACACCGAACAGAGCTCGAGCTGAGGTCATGCGGCCGACAGGGGCAAAGGTGTCAGTGTAATCAACTCCCTCAATCTGAGAGAACCCCTTGACGACCAAGCGGGCCTTGTAGCGTTCCAGTGAGCCATCCGGCTTCACTTTCTTGCGAAAGACCCACTTGACCTGAATCGCCTTCCTCCTAGGGGGAAGGTCGACCAGCTCGTAGACTCCGTGCTCTCGGATAGCGCGAAGCTCATCCTCGCAAGCACCTCACCAGGCATCAGCATCGTGCGATGAGAAAGCCTCCCTCAATGTGCCCGGGTCCGGCGCCATAGAGGGGGAACTCTGCGTGGCAAGTAGACACGCCTCAGTGTCTGGCCTGACAGCCACGAGATCAGCTGTTGAGTCACAGGCGATATGGAACTCGCGAGTGACCAGCTCAGTGCGGACACTCAGGCCTAAGGCCTTTGTGCCTGGATCACCGCTCGCGATGCTGCGAGAGGAAGGTCTGGGTCCGGAACCCGACGCTCGCTGAGCTCCAAAATCCAGTGGTCGAAGGCGACCACTGGATTCTGGAGCTGGACAGGCAGGAGCTCTGGACCAACGGCAATGATAGCAGATCATCAAGTGCTGGAGATCAAGAGGGGACTCCAGCAGACACATCAGCCTGGCGAGAAATGGTCGCTGGCGAAGAGGTCTCCCCCATCCGCCGAGGACCCGCACAGGAAGGGACATGAGCTGCAAAGAGCGCTGTGATCGAAGTCAGATCACGGTATGTGAGTGACTAAAAAAACAGCGCGTCACGGGACTCAATGACACGACGGCGAGTGGGGTTCCAAAAGCGCCGGGCCTTCGACCGCGAGGCGATGCCGATGAAGGCACACAAGCGACACCGAGGGGAGACCTTGGACCCCTGCTGGTCCTCGGTTTGCCATACGGAGGCCAGGGATCCCCAGACGCGTGCGAGACGAAGATCGACACGGTGGCCAAACCAGAGCTCGTACGCTGTAACATGATTTGGAAGCAGACCATGCGGGAGGCGGTTCCAGACCCAAGTCATGTAGGCAAAGCCCTCGAATGCGAAGGACTCCGGGAGACCGCACTTAGACCGCATGGCGCGGACCGCATCCTCCATGGTGCGGTTCCAGCGCTCAGATACACCGTTCTGCTGTGGGGTAGCAGGAGCGGAGACCTGGTGAAAAATGCCGTGCTCAGCAAAGAAGGAGTCTATCTCGTCGAGGAACTCACCGCCATGATCCAAGCGAAAGGTATGTAGCGTGTGGCGAGACTGACGCTCAACCATCACGAGCCAGAGCCGAACCGCAAGGGCGACGTCGCTCTTCTGACGTAGACTGTAGACCCACCGCATCCGGGTGAAGTCATCAGTCAGCGTTAGAACATACCGGCCCCTCTCGGACAGCGACTCGACCGGGAGAGGACCAAGCAGGTCCGAGTGGACCAACTCGAGGGGCCTCAGCGCTCGGGAACGCGAATTAGGGTAAGTGTACCGGTGCATCTTACCCTGAGCGCAAAAAAGACAGTCGGTCTTGGGTGGCTTCTCGAAAGAAGCCACGTCAAGACCAAGAGCGGGCTGTGTCCGAATGAGCTTCGACACAGTGTCGGAGCCCACGTGACACAGACGTCGGTGAAGCAACCGCTGGTGTTCCGGGGATAGAACACCAGTGACAAAAACGCGACTAGAGGAGGAGGGAGAGCAAGGGGAGGAGGGCCGAGCAATGTGGTACAAATCATCTACGACTGAAGCACGCAGGACAATGCTACGGGTGTCAAGAGCGGTCACAGTTGCTGAATCAGCGGTATGCTCAACGGAGAGACCCATCAGAGTTCAGGCACGCACAGACAGCAGACTGAGCTCAAGATCAGGCACAAACAGCACGTCAGAGAGATACAGGGGACCAGACGGACCATCAAAGCATACAACCCCAACACCGTGGACCGGTAAGGACTGACCAGAGCCTGTACGAACAGAACGGACAGTCGTGACA
>SZWC01003333.1:6785-23663 GCA_023375785.1 Penium margaritaceum | reverse complement strand
TTTTTTTTGTTTTTTTTTTCTTGCCACGGTTCTGCCGCTGCGCGGTGGCGCGCGACAGCTCCGCGAAAGCTGCGCAGCAGCTTCCGCCCAGCTGCTGCTGCAGCTGTGCTGTCAGCTGCAGCAGCAGCTGCGTAGCTGCGTGTGCAACGGTGGTAGCGGCGGCTGCGCTGCTGCTGCTGCTGCTGCTGCGCGCGGCGGCTGCTGCTGTGCGCGGCGCTGCTGCTGCGCGCTACTGATGCTGCTGGCTGCCGCCGCCACGCGGTGCTGCTGGCTGCCGCCGCCGCGCGCTGCTGCTGCTGCCACTGCTACGCTGCTACTGCCGCCGCGACTGCCGCTGCTGCTGCTGTGCCGCTGCCGCTGCTGCGCTGCTGCTGCCGACGCCGCTGCTGCGATGCTGCTGTCGTCGCTGCTGCCACGCTGCTGTGGTGGCCGCTGCTGCTGCGCTGCTGCTGCGCTACTGCCGCCGCCGCCTCTGCTGCTGCTGCTCTGCTGCAGCGGCTGTGGGGGGAGTGGCGGCTGCACGCATCGCAGCCGCCACACACCTCTGCGTGGCGGTATGCGCCGCTGCTGCTGCCTCAGCCGCTGCGATCTCACGTGGTGGGTGGAGTACGCGGACGACGACCGGTTGTCTCCAACAGGCCCCAGAAGGTCTGTTGCAGCGGTGACTCTCACTACTGCTGCTCTGCTGCGTCTCTGGTGCGCAGCTCAGTGAGAACTATCTCACTGCTGTGATACCATGAGAAAGTGCGTAGAAGCTTCCTAGCAACACGGCCGCTGACCGGGCGTCAGTGCCTGGTCAGACGGTGACGACAGTCACAGGTCGTACACACAACGGCAAGGGTTTGGCTAGGAGACACAAGTCAAAGTGTCAGAATGCTTCAATATAGCATATGGAGAGAGAAATGACAACTGTCAGGTCCAGGGCATAAATACCTGCCGCGGCGCACGGCGGGTGTCGCACGCGACAGTCCAAGAGCTGTCCTAAAACCGGCCCAAAACCACTGTTTTGTCCGTAACTCTGCGCACACATGTCAGAATCCTACGCCGTCTAAACCTAGACATGCAGAATCAAAAGACGGACGCAGCGACTGGTCACATACATGCATCCATCGACTGACAGCGAGTATACAATGCAAAAACATGCAAATGGGCCTCATGCCCAGTGCGCCGAAAGGCGCCTGCAAGACGTAGAAGGCACAGCAAGGAGTCCCGGTGACATCTGGGGCTCTGGAACAGTGGTCGGTCAGCTCCAGACGGGTAGTCCGCCGCCTGTCGTCGCGCCGGTGTCACTAGGGCCGCCTGCCTCAGGGATCTGCACGAGTATGGACACGGCCGAGTGGTCACAGTAAACTGTACAGGAACGGCACAAAGCACAACACAGAGTGCTCTCGCCATTGCGGAGAACTCTGGTGTTTTTCATGCTCGCACAAAGCACATTGCGGATGAGCATCACTTTGTTCGTGATCTGGTGGAGCGACGCGTGATCTCCATCATGTTGGTTGGCACTGACTTGCAGCGAGCTGATTTCTTGAGGAAGGCACTCGCTCGCAGAAAGTTCCTGGTGGCCATTCGTTCTGTTGGGCTTCGCCCCGTGCGTGACAGTGGTTGAGTGTGGGATGTACGTTGGCGTCTCATCTGTTTGTGTCAGTCACTATGTGGTTGTACCACTGCTGCACGCGTTTGGACATGCGTACCATCGGGTCATGGGGGAGTGTTGTGCTTTGTGCCGTTCCTGTACAGTTTACTGTGACCACTCGGCCGTGTCCATACTCGTGCAGATCCCTGAGGCAGGCGGCCCTGGTGACACCGGCGCGACGACGGGCGGCGGACTACCCGCTTGGAGCTGACCGACCACTGTTCCAGAGCCCCCGATGTCACCAGGACTCCTTGCTGTGCCTCCTACGTCTTGCAGGCGCCTTTCGGCGGCTTGGGCATGAGGCCCATTTGCATGTTTTTTGCATTGTATACTCGCTCTCAGTCGATGAATGCATGCATGTGACCAGTCACTGCGTCCGTCTTTTGATTCTGCACGTCTAGGTTCAGACGGGGTAGGATTCTGACATGTGTGCGCAGAGTTACGGCCAAAACAGTGGTTTTGGGCCGGTTTTAGGAGAGCTCTTGGACTGCCGCGTGCGACACCCGCCGTGCGCCGCGGCAGGTGTTTATGCCCTGGACCTGTCAGTTGTCAGTCCTCTCTGCATATGCTATATTGAAGCATTCTGACACTGTGCCTTGTGTCTCCTAGCCAAACCCTTGCCGTTGTGTGTACGACCTGTGACTGTCATCATCGTCTGACCAGGCAGTGACGCCCTGTCAACGGCTGTGCTGCTAGGAAGCTTCCACGCACTTTCTTACCCCCACCCTCTGCCCCTCACATGTGTATTTCTTGTACACGTGTGGGGGGTAGGCGGGGGGGGGGGGGGGGGGGGGGGGGGGGGGGGGTTGGTTTAGGGCCCTGAGGTCCTCTCACTCATTCCTCTTCACTAACTACACAAGGCTTCTTGCTCTGATCCCTCGCCTACACTCTTCAAAGTTGTCACACACACCATTGAGTTTTCATGCCACCGAGCATGTTTGATTTATCTGCTTGGCACTCCCTGATGATGTGGGTCTTGCACCAGAATCCACCGCTCATGGCATGTAATGCAGACATAGCTGCAGGAAACTCGCAGAAAAGAATGGCACAAGACGAACATGACATTCTTCACACAGATGACCTTTGTTCTGCAAAAAAGGAATAATAGACTGGCAACTGTCATGATGTTACCGCTCGGAAGTAAGGGAGAGGCAGCCAAGCCACTTCCCCCATCCCCCGCCATCTCCTTGAAGAGTGAGTCCACAGTTTCAAAAAGAAGAGGCAGCCCAGTGAAAACGAGGCTCGCCAGCCTGTCCTTGGAGCTCCCATTCCGCACCTCCATCGAATGAAGTAGTTTATGGGGAGGGCGATGATTCAGACAGAAACAAGGGATTCAAAGCATAACTACAAAAAAATACAATGCAGTGTAGATGCACCGTCATGCACTTCACAGTGATGTGACAACGAATCCGCACTCCACACCATGTGAAATGAAGGCTTGAGGGAGGGAAGCCCACCCCAAGCCTCCCCTCACCACCACCTCCTCCCTGAGCATGTTCACCACTCCTGAAGGAAAAGGCAGCAGCATAAATCCTAACCCCGCCAGTCGATCGTCCATCTGGTCGCACATCCCACTCCCTCCAGACTCCGTGCTTGCCTGCCCTCGCACACCTTGCCCAAGCTGAGACCTTTGTCCGTCGCCACTTCCTCCCCCATGGTGCAGGGGACGCACAGCATGACTGCATGCTGTGCGTCTAAGGGATGAACGGGACAGAATCGGAGATGCTCAGCAGCATGACTACAATAGATGCATGGCTACAATAAATGCATGACTACATAAAATGCATGACTACAATAAATGCATGACTACATAAAATGCATGACTACAATAAATGCATGACTACAATACAGCGTAGTCCAGACGCAACCTCCTTCACTTCACGGTGATGCAGTACAGAATTGGCATTCCACACCATGCAAGGCGGAGGCTCGAGGGGGAGACGATCAGCCCGAGCCTGCCGTCCCTCACCACCATCTCCTCCCGGAGCATGTCCACCAGCCCCGGGGGAAAGGGAAGCCCCGCAAACCCCAACCTTGCCAGCCTGTCCTCCATCTAGTCGCACCTCTCGCTCCTTACGACCCTCTGCGTGCCCTCGCACGCGACGCAGTTGAAGACCTCACGCCCCACTGCCTCCTCCAGCATGAAGCGCTGGCGAGAGCTGGCGGGTAGCGCAGCGTCGGTGGACTCGAAGTATCCGAGAAGGCTCCGGTAAGCTTCCTGGAAGCGCGCCAGGAAGAAGGGCCCGTTCATGTTGAAGTCGTTGCCGAAGGAGAGGAGGATTTTGGGCTGCAGTCCCTTGATCCACTGCCCAGAGGGAGGAAAGAGAAAAGGAGGAGCACGGAAGAAAGAGCAGGCATCATGTACCCACGTGGCGCATGCACATGGGCTCGCATGCGCATGGGCATGCATACACATGGGGGCGCATGGACATGGGCGCGCATGCACATGGGCCCGCATGCACCTGGGCGCGCATGCACATGGGCGCGTGTGCACATGGGCCCGCATGCACCTGGGCGCGCATGCACATGGGCCCGCATGCACATGGGCACGCATGCACATGGGCGCACATGCACATGGGCGAGCATGCACATGGGCGCCCATGTACATGGGCGCGCATGCACATGGACGAGCATGCACATGGGCGTGCATACACATGGGCACAATAGATTGCTATCAGCAGCATAATTTAGCCTACGACAGCTCACTCTCAGAATTCACGTACAACACCAAAACCCACTTACCCACAGAAAGCTATGTTGTTGGAAGGAGCACACTCCTTGACACACCAACCCACAGACTCACAGACTTTGCAACCAAACAAAAGAAACTCACCCTAAGAAGGCTGGTTCTCTGATTCAAGCAGAACACCAACTCACAGACTCACAGATTCATGAGCTCACATGCTCACACAATCACATGCTCACGTACTCACATACTCACATACTCACATACTCACATACTCACATACTCACATACTCACATACTCACATACTCACAAACTCACATACTCACAGACTCACAGACTCACAAACTCACAGACTCACAAAGTCACATACTCACAAAGTCACATACTCACAGACTCACAAAGTCACAGACTCACAAAGTCACATACTCACATACTCACATACTCACAAACTCACATACTCACATACTCACATACTCACAAAGTCACAGACTCACAAAGTCACATACTCACGTACTCACATACTCACAGACTCACCAACTGTGCAACCAAACAAAACCCACTCACCCTAAGAAGGCTGTCTCTCGGATTGGAGCGCAGAACGGTGTCATCGGGAAAGAACATGAGCGAGCACCAGTCCACCACCGCCACCGCCTCCCCGGCATCGACCCGCACCATGCACGGGTGGAATGCCTCCGGCAGCACGTCCACCGCTCTGTAGCTCAACGGCAGCCCCGCCTGCTGCGCCAGCTGCAGCAGCGCAGCACCCGTCATGGCGGATATGCCCTGCGGGAAGTCCGTCACGCGCAGCTGCATGAGGTCCACGCCAGTCACAACGACGTGGGGGGGACCGCCGGGCTGCCCGGCAAGGCCCTGGAAGAGTGTGAGCCAGTGCGTGCCGGGTACGATCCCGAGGCCGATGATGTGGACGCGGGGGTGGCCGAGAAGGGGAGGGAGGAGCGTGGGGGCGAGCGTGCGGAAGGGCATGACGACGCAGGGGATGCGAGACTCACAGTTGGTCATCGTGTCCGCCATATCCTGTGAGAACAACCGGGGACCAGACGGAAAGGAAGAGAAGCCAAACTGGCTTGATAATTTCTTCTTCTTTTCAATTTTGAATGTATAACTGATTTTTCCTATACTTGAAAAATTAAGTAATTAATCAATGAATTGATTCATTAATCAACAGACAGCTTCTACCCATCGTGTTGCCATAAGCAGTGATGTTGGTACCGAAGTATTAAGTATTAATACTTAAGGCACGCCTTAAGTATTAAGGCGCGCCTTATTGGCCATTAAGGCGCGCCTTACAACACCTAGGTAAAAAAGTGCCAAAAAAATTCCGGAAAAAAATGTGGAGCATCAGGGGAACACTGGCAACTTCACTGTGACACGTATCGTTCCAGAAAAAAAATCTTACAATTTTGTATGGAGCATACAAGTCCAGGTTCAAGTTGGCGTATTGCTCAAAACAAAACCACGAACTGGGTAAGACAAAAGTAGCTGTCTATCGCATGAACTGCATGCGAACTGGGTAAGACCAAAAAAAAGAACAAAAAAAACCAAATAATGCCGAGAACGACGTCGCGCGTTCCGCTGTCCACTCCAGCCGTGGACAACGGACCGCGCAACACCGGCCGGCCAGCAGTCCAACTGTTAGCCGGCCGGTAATCTTCACAAGATGTACGGCACTATGTCAAGTTCTCCCCTTTCACGTCACTTTTACGCTTACCTCTACTGTAGGAAAAAAAACAAAATTTTCCTGACTGGATGGACATGTCCCTGCCAGTCGCCTAGGAACGCGCTACAGTCCACACTTTTCAAAAAAAAAATCTAATTTTTTCTTGTTTAGCATACACTTGAAGGCGCGCCTTATAAGGCGCGCCTTAAGTACTGACGTATTAAACGCCTTATTGGTCAATAAGGCGCGCCTTAGAACATCTCTGGCCATAAGAGACAGCTCGTAGTGAGGCTGCTCGTCTCGCCACATCATCATCATCATGCCGTGCATCCCCACAGTGCCTTCTTCCGCTATTGAGCACACTCAAGAACCTGCAATGCCGTGGACGAGTTACAGTTTTTCAGTAAAAAAAAAAAAAAAAAAAACCTTAAACGATGCCTTCTTCCGCAATCGAGCCCACTCAAAGAACCTGCAATGCCTTGGACGAGTCACAATCCTTTAGTCGAATAAAGAAGTTCAACAGTGCCTTCTACCGCGATCGAGCACACTCAAAGAACCTGCAATGGCTTGGACGAGTCACAATCCTTTAGTCGAATAAAGAAGTTCAACAGTGCCTTCTACCGCGATCGAGCACACTCAAAGAACCTGCAATGCCTTGGACGAGTCACAATCCTTTAGTCGAATAAAGAAGTTCAACAGTGCCTTCTACCGCGATCCAGCCCACTCAAAGAACCTGCAATGCCTTGGACGAGTCACAATCCTTTAGTCGAATAAAGAAGTTCAACATTGCCTTCTACCGCGATCGAGCACACTCAAAGAACCTGCAATGCCTCGGACGAGGGGTGAGCCAACAGGAGGTCATTTCGCAGGAAGAGCATGCCGGTAGGGAGGGGGGGAGACAGAGTCCAGAAGAAAAAGAGGGTGAAGTGTTTGGGGGCGGGGGAAGAAGGGAGGGAGGCTTTCACATAAAAGGGATGGAGGTACTGACCATGAGGAATATGTTGAAGGGTACATACCATGAGGAATATGTTGAAGTGTACATACCATGAGGAATATGTTGAAGGGTACATACCATGAGGAATATGTTGAAGGGTACATACCATGAGGAATATGTTGAAGTGTACATACCATGAGGAATAGGTTGAAGGGTACATACCATGAGGAATATGTTGAAGGGTACATACCATGAGGAATATGTTGAAGGGTACATACCATGAGGAATATGTTGAAGGGTACATACCATGAGGAATATGTTGAAGGTTACATACCATGAGGAATATGTTGAAGGGACTCACCCAGTGATGGCAGGGTGCGCACCTTAAAGGCAAACGCCTTAAGGAGCTCCTTCCACGCCTTAAGCGTCTTAAAAATAGTTAAGGTGCGCCTTGGGTTTTGTAGGAAAAAGAAGTGGTCAGAAAAACCTGGAAAAAAATGCATGTGTTCAGTCTTGGGCAAGGAATCCATACCTGTGGTCAAAACAATGGGCGGCACAGTCTTCAACCATTTCAAAGTTATGATATGATGCAGAAACTGCATGCAGGAATGCCTCACCACATGAATCTGATAGTTTGTGTGTTATGCATGCCTGTTTTCCGTTTTCACAGCAATTGCAGTAGAAAAAAAAAAATTCCAACCTTCGACAATGCCTCCACCTTGTTCAGCTCATCACGCTGGAAACACCCATGTTTTTTTCAAAATTTTCTGAGGTGGTCACCCCTTGTTCGGGCTACAAGGCGGCGCCTTAAGGCGCGCCTTCCTGCCTTCACGCGTTAAACGCCTTCATTATAATGAAGGCAAGCCTTTTACCTCCACTGTACTTACCATGAGGGAGATGTTGAAGGGTTCGGTCCACTTTGCGTAGCCCATGCCCTCCTCCCGCGCGAGCAATGACCGCAGCGCTATGTTTGCAAAGCGCTGCACCGCATCGCCTGTGGGTGACGCCTCACGCCGCACCTTCGTCAGAAACAACCGTGCCTTGAACTGTGACACATGCCATGCCATGCCATGCCATGCCATGCTCAAAACATAGACGAAACCCAGTCAGTGCAAAGCCTTAGACAGTAGTTGCCGCAGCAGAAGCAGCCGCCGCAGCTGCCGCAGCAGCAGCAGCAGCAGCAACAGCAGCAGCAGCAGCAACAGCATTAGCAGCAAGAGTAGTTTCCCAGCAAGAACTTCTAGCCTGTCCAGTGCACATGACATGACATCCAGGATGAGTGCCTCATCCTTACTGCAGCTCTACCAAACCCAGAGCCCAAACCGGCAATGCAAGTGCGCTGCTCTGCTGCACTGGCCTCCGTGGGATCGATAGACCTTGCCGCACAGAAGCTGAAACTTCAAGACGATTTGAAAAGCCTCTCGTGAGATTCAAAACTGCGGCACAGAAAGCGGAAGCCCAAGACGCCATGCCTCATCATCCGCAAGACAGTCTGGCCGAAGTGATGTGAGAGTCTAACTTAGACTCTCACTTCACCCACCTTGTTCCGTCCCGTGGCGTTCTGGACAGCACGTTTGAGACTTAGACTCAGTGACGTGGGTCTAATGATCCACTTCACGGTGAAGTTGGTGGGGGGAAGTCTGCACCCACCTTGTTTTCCGTGGCGTACGCCTGTGCCAGAGAGTAGAGCAGATTTCCCAGCCGCGCCCTCCTCTCCGCGTTCGGCGGCGGTGGCCGATAATCTCTCCCGTCGATNCTGCTGCAGCGGGTTCCCCGCTGCAGCAGACTGGGCCAGCGTCGCAGCAGCCTGCGGCAGCGCACTCCTGGCCAGCATCCTCTGCACAGCAAACGTCGTCACAGTGGCTGCGGAAGATGAGCCAGCCCTTAGAGAGGCTGCTGCCGATGCTGCCGTGGCAGCAGCAGCTTCTGCCGACGCTGCCGTGGCAGCAGCAGCGGCTCCTGCTGCTGCTGAAGCTTGTACGCCTCCTGCTCCTGCTGATTTGTTCGCTCCTGGCCCCGCCGCTGGAAGCCATGGCAGCGCGGTTGCAGCATCCCCTCTTGCTCTCCCTGTGGCCCCACCTGCTTGAACGGCCGCAGCTGCTGCAAGGAGCGCTGCTGCTGCAGCAGCATTGACACAAGGATGGCCTCCAGTAGCATCGGCACCCTCCTCAACGACTCCACCGGATGCGGCATGGTCATCAGCAGCACCACCACCAGCAGCAGCAACGCCCGCACTGTGAGGAGCATGGGCAGGTGGAGGAAAGCCGGCGCCATGACCTGCAGCTCCCTCTGTGCCAGTGGCAGCTGCGAAGGGAGAGCGGCAAGTAGGCTGCGAAGGAGCGATGCCATGACCTGTAGAACCCTGTGTCATGGCAGTGGCAGCTGCCGCTTCGGCTGCACCATGGCCACAGCCGGCNCTGCCACTGCTGATGCTACTGCTACTGCTGCTGATGTGCTTGCCACAGCTACTGCAACTATAGTCTGTACTGCAGCCTCCTGCCATCTGCTCTCCCCTTGGACTACACTGTGCCCAGAAAAGGTTCTGCTGTCCTTGCTGCTGCTGCTCCTGCTGCTGTTGCTCCTGCTGCTGGTGGTTGTGCTGGTGGTGGTGCTGGTAGTGCTGCTGCTTCTGCTGCCGCAGCTGCTGCTGCAGCTGGTTGTGGTGGTGCTGCTGGTGGTGGTGCTGCTGCTGCTTCCGCTGAGCTTTATTCTGAGAGATCTGACCTATGGCAGCGGCGAGTCGAGCTGACAAGTCCCCCACTGGCCTCCTATGCCTGCCATCATGACCAGCAGCACCGCCGAAGCCTGGTAAGCGCGGCAGCAACGCACCCGACGACATTTCAGCAAATGGCGTCTGCAACCGTTGCCCGGACAGGGCTGTGGCCTGATTGGGCGTAGTGTGCGCTGCATGACGGTGCTCTGCATGACGGTGCTGTCCATCTTCCAAGGGCTGCTGTGCCAATTGATTATCCTTCTGTTTCTGCATGTGCATCTGCTGCTCCTGCCTCCAATCCTTACCCTGATGCTGCTGCAGTTGCTGCTGCTGCTGCTGCTGCTGCTGCTGCTGCTGCTGCTGCTGCTGCTGTTGTAGCTGCCCCCCCTGTTCCTGGTCCTGCTGTTGCTGTTGGGAGAGCTTGTACTGCTGCTGCTGCTGCTGTCCGAACGAGATCCGCCCAAGCTCTTGACTAAAGCCAGTTGGGGCCCCAGAATGCACACCTGACCCAGGAGGGACACGCGACCCAGAATGCACACCTGACCCAGAATCCACACCTGGCCCAGAACGTACACCTGACCCAGAATNGATGACGATAGAGGGTCAATCCCAAGAAGAGCGCCTTCTGCAGTCCACAGCTCTGCTTCTTTGCAAGCAGCGGGACTTGAAACCGGGCCTTCATGCACTTGTGACCGCAGTGGGTCATTCTGAGCATGTCCAGCTGCAGGATTGAGCATGCTTTCGATCAGTGTTGACATGTCAGAGCGTGAACCTGAACCTGAACCTGGGCCGGAATCTGAACCGGAACCTGAACCTGGGCCAATATGGGAGCTTGGGCCTGAGTCAGGCCCAGGACCAGGACCAAGACCAGAACCAGGAGCGCTACTCTCACCGAGAAGATCCTCCAAAAGCACATTGAAGTCCTCCTGGATTTCCTCTACACTTTCAAATTCTTCGATAGGTGGACTGGTTGCTGCTTCACCTGAATCGATATCCGCAGCTGTGTAAATGGTATGACCACCACCACCTCCTCCTCCTCCTCCTCCTCCTCCTCCTCCTGATTCCATTCCCATTCCTCCTGCGCCTCCTGTGACCCCTTGGTCCCACACAAGAAAGCCATCTGCTACGGATCCCTCACAGAGCTTCAGAACAGGAGTGGTATCGCAGAGACCACCCACTGCTGGTTCACCCCCTGCGCATTCTCCCTCTCCATGCTCCCAGATGCTTCTACAGTCCGCCAAGGATCCCTCACATTGCTCCCAAGTGAAACTGCGACCGTAGACGCCAACGACTGCCGGATCATGTTCTATCGTGTTCGCAAGGTCCTCCAGCTCATCCTCTGCTCCCACCAGCGGCAGCTGCTGCTGCTGCAGCGGCAACCAGGTGCCGTCGCCGAAGCAGGGTGGGGAGTGGTCGGCCATCTGCTTGCTTGCCTGCTTGCTTGCTGCAGCTGACGGGGAGACCAGCCAAGTGGAACTCTCAAGACGCTTTGCGGGGCGCCTCAATGGCTTTCACTCGGGATGCTGATTGGTGGGCAGTCGCCTCCGTACCTGCTGGAGCTGACGTGCGGTTCAGTTGAACTACGAAGACGCTTTGCGAAGGGCGTCAATGATTTTTATTGCGAATGCAGACTGGTCAGCAGCCGTCTCCGTGTCCTGCTCTAGCGGACGTGCGGTTGCTGCTTCAGGGAGGGCGGCACGAGAACGCGGACGAAACCCCAGCAACGAGGCTGCGACCTGGTGGGAACCGCACCCCAAGGCCAAGAAGTGACAAGAGACTACGTTGCAGCAGTCACGCCTACAGCCAAGCGCAGTCTGTTGCATGATCCGATTGACTCCCTGGGCCGCCGCAATCCGTCTGACGCCTGCCAGGGGTATAAGCTCTTTTGCGCGGCTACATTGGCGTTCCATAGAAGCGTCGCTTGCAATGGCACCTAACGTCGTGCACGCCCTGCGCGCATAAGATTCTGGGCGCTACTAGGAAGTCGCAAGGGGCAGCAAAAAACAAAGAACCCTCACCTTCCCCGAAGCCGTCCACGATGTAACCGTTGCAATCTTTCCAGCCTTCGCTGCATTCCGTTGCCTTGTTGACTGAAACGTCTTGAGCAAAGACGTCATCCCACATCGGTTTCAGAGACAAACTACAGAAAAAGGACATCCTGAATTTTGCCACTACATCAATGTCACCAAATAGCGTGCTGAAAACTTCCAGAGACGCATCTAAGCGAATAAGCTTTGAATAATAACAAAAACTGATTTTCATTCAAATTTGGCGATGGAAAAAAGAAATCAACGATATGTATCGTTTCTACCTCCAAACCAGTTTCATTTTCCTCTAATACAAGGAAAATGACCTTCGTTCAAACATTCGGGCATGCTCAAACAAAGCGCCATGAATGAAATTCATGTTATTAACCCACTGGTTACAACCTACCCAATGAACATGACATAAAAATTACTAGAAAAAATTTTTAAGATTTATTCACATACTTCATAAATGATAGTAGAATTTCATAAATATCATGGAAAGAATTTATTGAGTCAAATAAACCCATGTGATACATTTGAATTGAGTTCCTCAAAAACTATAAATACCTCAAAAGTTTTTTCATTCTACATTTTCCATGTTTGACGAATGATGAAATAACCCACAAATATTAAGTGAAAGTGGAATAAACAAATCAAGAGAATTTTAAATAAAATGCGGATTTCAGAAATTCGTTTACCCACTTGTAGTAAACTTATCAATCTTATTCAGCTTGGTGAACTCTCTGAATAGTTTCAAGGGAAGGCACAAGTACAACAACAATACTACATGAAGATACACCTCATCATTCCTTCATATTATCATCATTATTATCAATCTCCTTAACATCCATCATGCATAGTTCGATGTGAATAATCTTGATAACATGCCCAATCGTATATTTTACCCATCATCTTTAACGCTTTTTTCACCAAGGGCAACACAATTAGTAAAAATTGATATCAAATGATACATACCGTACGCATCTTTAAATATACTCAACATTTTGGGCCACATTAAGTGTTTTTAAATTTCAACCAGAAAAGTGCCCTTTGGAACTAATTAGGAAGCTGCCTATCCCTGCATTGCAATAAAAAGGTGGTAGTTTAGTTCACCCACTACTCAGGTCCAGGATGCCTACACTCATTCTGTACCTCTCAATCTGATGGCTAATAACACATCTCAACCTGTCGACTGCCATGTGCCATGCTTGAGGCCTCTTTACAATGCACGTTGAGCCTCTCTCCACAATGGGGCCTTGTGTGATACCCGTACGACCCTTGTATTTAACTAATCAAAACCAAAATTCCATGTGCGGATTCCAATAAGAGGATACTCATTTTTTGGGAGTGATATTACAAGGCTCTTTATAATATACTAGGTAACACATAGGCGAATTCAAAACATTACCTTCAGTGAATACAACTCCAAGTACAGTAGATTTTGTTTTCCACAATGAGCATATCACCATGAACAATGGCAGAGAAAAACCAATATGGTGGCTTTCTATGCTTCCTCAAACAAAAAAAACATATAAGAAACAACTGACTATGAGATTATACCTCTATATTTAGTCAATAAATGTCCATATTAAACTTTAGTTGAGTTACATCAAGGATACTTAGATTTTACTCCTCCCACTAACTTATTTCCTTTAATCTTCCATTGTATGACATATTCAAATTCCATGTTTTTGCTATTTCTTAATGAAACAACCATAAGGTTATCAAATCACTTCAATGGTAAAAGTCATGATGAAGCTTGCATAACATCTCATCATAATAGTTTTGATAACCTTTCTCACATGGCTTATGTGTGAACACACATAAAAAATTCAAATAAGTGTCTATTACTAAAGGAAATGTGCACTTTATTTGAACAAGTTTCAATGATTCTATCTGAAAGAAGACGAATTTGTCCAAGGAATTTGGTAGGTTATAGATAATGGGAATTTAGATATATTTTCAACTGAATTTTCCTCAAATTTCATCTTTCAACCTACACATGGTTTTTTTATTCATGAATTGTGACTTGTAATGTGAATGAATTAATCTCTACGAATTTATCTATATTTAGAGCAAAACCTTTATATTGTTTGTGATTTCCAACTGATTCATAAAGGAACATGTGCAAATGGACAACCTTATATGAAGCTTAATAACGATCCATCATAGAATTGAGACACCATCTTTAACATAAGTGAACCCTTCTCATCATGAGTTGATCACGCCTTCCGGGGTCCTTCATCATAGGCATTATTATTTGTCAGACTTACTTCCTTGGGGAACCTTGCCACTTAGTGGTATACCACACTTTCATTTGTACTTTTATTATGAAAGCCCTACTTCCTCAGCATTTTGTATGAATGTGTTGAAGATGGTTCTTTTCCATGTGTACATGTAGGTACCATGGTGGCACACCAAGCTTGTATTATGCTTTTGGTTAACTACAACATTAAGTACAACAGAACCCCAGCACTTCAACTCAATAACCAATGTGAATAATCCATTTTTAGAGAAAACTATCCATGTTTGGTGTTTTTGATTTCCTATTTTTCAATCATGGAAAGTATTATGCATATGATAAGGATTATCTTTATTGTAATGATGTAATGATTTGTTAAGTTGGCCTTTCTTCCACTTGTATTCCATAAACATGTGTAGCACACTTCCAACTTTGGTTGGTGGTTAAAAAGTAGCATGTTATACCTATGAGTAAAGGCTATAAACAGTGGAAAAGTAACACTAATGTCTTTGAAAGAGAATTCTTGATCAGAATACGAAATTATATTCTTGGGATTGGAAGAATGTAAAAATGAAGTTTATTTGCTAAATTGGTGTATTTATTATTATTATGAAATGAAAAAATGACTCATATCACCAAAACTCATCGTTTCCCAAACTCCACGTGTGTGTTTTGGGGGTAAAGTGGGTAGTATATTGTTGAAATAAACAAAATTCATAACATGACTAGGAATTTCGTGCATTATAGTGCCCCCCCTAAACATGGACTGCTCGATTGACCCATGAAATACACATTTCAATCTCGGGATCAAGGGGACAAGAAGTCACTTGTTGAACTAGTCACTTTTGACTAGTCGTAGGTCATTCCACAGTGTGCCATCGTCTCACCATACAGTGTCGTGTTAAAGTACTTAAGATTTCATTAGTTTGTCCCACATGGGCCTTTTTTCCACCCTTGGGAAATTCAAGGCAATTATAGTTTGACAACTAGGAGTTCTTCCACGAAATTGTGTGTGCGCGCAGTTCCCGTTGGATTACCTGTTGGAGTAATGCCTCCTCCATATGTACGCATGCCATTGTGTTGTGCGATTTACTTCTTGATCTAAAAATTAGGTTGTTTTTTCAACAGAATGTTCATGAGCGAGTGCTATGATATCATGTTGAAAGAAATATCTACAACGGCTCTTAGTTGTCAAACTATAACTGCCCTAAGTTTGTTAAGGGGGGACAGAAGTCACAACAAGGACAAACTAATGGAATCTTGAGTACTTAAACATCACTTCCAAAAGATATTTGTTTTAATGATTGCACCCCTTCTTGTAGCTAACACACCATAAATGTTACATAATATTACATGGTATTAACAAATACGTTTTTCTTACAAGTTTGTGATCCATACATAAAGTGTTTGTGGGGAGTGCTAAGATTGTGAATTTGCTTAATTAATTAAACATTGACAAATGTTATCATCATATCATTTTTATTATTTTTTCCCGAAATTGATTTCCAATTTCTAAATAGATGTTTCTTTCACAATTGTGATGTATCGAATCATTGTTGAAAGAAAAGTGAAAATACCACCATTTCGTCTTCTTGTATTATCTTGTACGTAGGCACACGGAAATTGTATTAATATTTTTCTCGAATATAATATAATAATTGTTTTATAGGTATCAATTAATTACGATATCGGACTTAAAACTTAATTTCAAATGTATGATTTTGATGACTTAAAACATTTGAGGTAACGTTGTTGAAATAATGTCAATTAGATTCACATAGAGATCTATTAATATATTTTTCAAATGTATTATAATTAGAAATTCATCTTAAATCGTGTCATATATCCACAAACATCTTGTGGAAAAATTTGCATGAATGGGTTTATTCTTTTTCATGAAGTAACATGTTCACGTAATGGGGGTTATTTGGTATGCATTTCTCTATGGAATATGAGGTTTAAAAACAGTATTCCTGATATTATTAATTTACTTGATATCATGAATGTGTTACGTATCATGGGAGTTTTCAACTTTGTGTATTAATTGGAGATGGGGTGGCTTGTGTTCTTACCAACTTGAAGGCTACAAATCATGGCCTTATGAATTATGTTTCCCACGTTTCATGATGATTTCCATCAATGACTTTACACATTGCATTTACAAAGGAACGTGTACATACATCTTAGTCCTCTTTTGTGACGGAGGAATGCTAGACTTCAGGTGTAAGTGCCTTTGATAAGTATCTTATGATTGGGCTTTCTAGAACACAGTGAAAAAAAATTGTGTTGCAAATTTTTTCTCTTGTACTTTGAAAATTAATGTGAACTCCCCCTCCCACATGAGTAGAATTCAGGGGTATGAAAGTCACAAGTTTTTATCTTGGATAAAATTCTACAAAAAGGTAGTACAATAGCTCATATTGTTTTCTCGGAAATGATGTACTCCCCCTCTCGAAGGGGGAGTACATCATTTCCCGCGAAGGGACATCGCAGGGTTGCGAGGACGTAGCATTGCTGGGCAAGCACGTCATGACAGCCGTGGATTTTCACTCGGGGTTTGTGGGCAGCCCTGCTGGCCCTCCGAATTCCGCCCATGGCACCGCAGAGGCTTATGGCGCGACGAATGGTGCCGACGGTGACCGCGGCGCTGCTGCGGGCGGCGCGCCGCCGCTCAGAGATCCAGCGACCGGCGGGGCGCACATTTGCGCGCCGCTCGCGGCTCTGCTGCAGAGGGGGCGAAGCGGTGCGAGCCGTGGCGGCGCCGGCAGCAGAGCGGTCACTGTGTGCGGGGAGAGACTGCGCGACGCGCGGCGGTTCGTGGCCGACGTGGCGGTGTTGGGACGAGTTCTGCGGGAGCGGTTCGCGGTGCAGCCCGGCGATCGTGTTTGCATCGCTGCTTTGAATAGGTTCGGGAAGCGTGGGTGGAGAAGGGGAGGGTGATAAGGAAGGGGCGGGGGGGGT
>SZWC01003332.1:90109-135129 GCA_023375785.1 Penium margaritaceum | reverse complement strand
TCCCCCTCTTCCTCTAACTAAGTTTCATTTTGCTCTCCGTTGCCGCACTAGAAGATGACTACCCCTAGGGTCTGATGAAGATGACTCCCTAGAGAGTGTGGGAGTGCCACATTCTCTTCACCTCAACATTGGAGGCACCATTTTGCTGAATCTACTGGTTTGTGTGGAGAGTCTAGGCTAGAGGGTAGACTGAGGCAAGAGCGCGACACGTCGCATGCGAGAATGGGCAACGCGCCATGGATTGGTGCGGAGTAGTGAGAGTCACAAGAGCGGATCAAGAAATCACTCGCAGTCACGCGTCACAGAGGTGTTACGCGATGGGAGGAGGCGAGAGAGCGAGCAGCGAGCTCGATCTCTCTCGCCACCCTCGAAACTGGTGGAATCAACCCAACCTGCCCACAGACCAATTTCCTAGCATAAATTAGGCCACCGTTCAAACAACAACTGACTAGAGGATGAACCTGGTTATGCCCATGGCCAACTGTGCTTGAATGCATGTGAGAAATGCAAATGTGGCTGGCAAGCTCAGATTGAGCCTTTTCATGGCTCGTCTTCCCAACTTATGGTCATGACGAGTCCGTCGGCGAAGTCATCTCTCTCTGGTCAGTCACCTGCACCGGTGATGTGCGTGTGCAACGAGGCCAGAGGTCACAGTGTGATAATGATATGAATCCGACAGTTTGCACCGAGCATGTGTGGACTGGGCCCACAACCTTTTGAGCTTCATCAAGGATGACCGCCACACGACAGGGACCGAGGAAGTTGGGAGAGTTAGTGGGTGATTAAGGCACATTAACATATCGCCTGGGGGGTACATTCGGAATTAATGATCCAGAGGTCATTGATTGTGGTGTCAAAATGTCAGTACAGAATGAATGAGTAAATGCTTCTTGACTGCAACACATGACGCAAGCAACTAAAGAGTCAAGGAGTTCACCATTGAAACCTCACCAACGCCTTGACCTTGTCATCAAGGGAAGAGACCCACAAGACTTGGAGGCCAAAGCTAAGTATGACCTCTCGGCTCACGTCCATTGCCATGCAGACTCTTGATGAGGTGGCGGGTACAGAAAACTGGGGGAGCGAACGCAAGTCCGGTAGTTGCCGAGCAGCTGCAACTAGCCACCGGCTCTTGGTACATGGGCTTTGAGCAGTCTGCTTGCCATACGGTCTTAGGTAGCGAGAATTTCCTACTTTGTGCTAATGGTTCTTCAGCAGCTACATTGCTCCTTTAGTACTACGTGTAGTGCATTCTAGCCACTTAATTAGCTCGAAATACTAGGCAGCAGGTTGGCGCAGCAGCGTTGTTGATGCAGCGTGCGGCCTTCCACACTCGTGCTATAGTCTGCTGCCCCCTCAGTCTGCCGCTCTAGAGTTTGAGTCTGGATGCAGCGGGAGGGCCGGTTCGGTCCTCCCTCACTGAAGCGAGGGATGGTTGTGTACCACCCCTCGCGTCAGCGAGGGCTGGCCGGGGGCCAGCATTTCGCAGGCCGCCGGCCAGCTCGCAGCCGGCCAGCTGGACGGCCGGCGGCCGGCCAAGCAACCGGCCATCCACCAGCCGGCCAGCCGCCAGCCGCCGATCGCGGCCTCAGTCCGATCGGCAACTGAGGGGCCATGAGGGCCTCGAGGGCGAGGCCTCGTGGCCTCGTGCCCTCGCCCCCGCTCGCCCTCCTCGCAAGCGAGCGAGCGAGGACAAGGGAGGGGGACGAGGGACGAGAGGCAAGAGAAACTGGCGCGAAATCGCCAGTGTGCCTCGCACGTGACGATTTCGCGCCAGAACGTCAAAACGTAAATCAATTTTTGTTTACGACGAACTTCGACATATAGTAACAAAGTAACTCATGCAAACACACGAGTTCGAGGTAAAAACCCCAGGTTTGGGTCCCAAAACCAGGGATAGGGTTAAAAACGGAAATGTGCCTCCGGAGACTCGAAACATTTGAGTCTCCCTGCTCTGGGCCGTTGATGACGATTGCCCCTCAGTCCTGCAAAGGGGGTAGACCTCTGATGCGGACTGAGAACGCCATTCTACGTACTCCGAGGACAACTTCAGAGCAGGAGCTGGATACTTGACCCATTACATTGGTATCAGAGCCAGACGACCCCCGCGACCAAGAGTTCGACGGAAACGGTGGCTACAACATATTTAAAACGCCGCTGGCACCTACAAGCAACAGCAGAAACGCCAGAAGGGACTACGGCATCTACGCTTCACCGTTTGAAGCACCGTAAAGTGCGTTAGGAAGCTAGAGAAGAGCTCTTTTTTTGGGGGCTTCTTCTCCACAGTCTCTTCTCCATCCCACTGGGCTAAGGAAATTTTTTGGGATGGGATAGGGAGTACCCACCCCCAAAACCACCTACTTTTTTCCCTCATCTCAAGGCTCCTTCCGCTCCTCTTCAACCAAAAAATAGGGCAACGCCTTTCTCCAATACCAGAGACTCTCACGGCCTGAGAGAAAAGGAAAAAGGAGAAAAGCGCTACTTGGAGAATCTTTGGAAGCCGCCACATTGCCATGGAGCACAAGAAAGGCGCCTCCAAGGGGGGGCAAGGTGTGCCAAGAAGACACAAGAAGAGGCCAAGGAAGACCAGAAGACAAGAAGACAAGAGGACAAGAAGAAAAACAGTCTTTTGCTTCTTGACCTTGTACTTGCTTGTTTATCTAGGTTTTCTTAGCTTTTCTAGTGCCGTGAGTCACCGCTTAGGGTTTTGCTTACAAACCCACAACCTTGTGCCGACGTGGCGGCCTAGGAACATAGAAATTTAAATTAAAATTGCCTCACCGATCGTGAGAGCAAGATTTTAGGAGGCGATTCCTCCTTTAAGTTGTGGGGTGATCCTCGACGAGCACGTCGACGCGCACGTGGACGACCCCCACGCGACGGACGACGCGATGGAGGAGGATCTCCCAGAGGGGGACCCCGACAAAGAGCATGACGCTGACGATGGCGGAGGCGACGAGGATCGCGACCATCGCCATTATTGTGTGGTGAATTCGAGCCGATTGCTCGCGAAGGGTAAGGCACTCGCCGCATCGCCTGAACCTGCTGACGTCAGGGAGACTGCCGAGAACAGCAAGGGCGCTGAAAGCAGCCACATGGGACGTTCTCGTGAGAACGAGCCGGACGACGTCGCCGCGAAGGCAATTTGTGATGACCATCGTAGGCTCGCGGATTTTGTTGCTGAGGCGGCAGGCCGATTCAAGATCACCACCGACGGTGGAGATACGGCACCACTCGGAGGAATGGGGCGGACCCACCTTCCTACGATGTGGCCGCAATGGGGCAGGGCAATGCACACTCGAGCGTTGTCGCTGACAACAGTCTCCTCCAAAAGGTGGGACTCCTTGGAGGCATGTATGTGAACCGTACCCTCCTGAAGTGGGTAAGGGTGCACGGACAATGCGAGGCACTGGAGGCTATCGTCGATGCTCTGACGACACCAGCGCTCAAGTTCGCGATCGCCAACCTGCTGGCCCACGTCGGAAGAGAATCACGGACCTCGCCCGTGATTGCCAACTGTAGCGCCTGGCCGCACATGAGGCAATCCGCCGATGCAACGATCTCGACAAGGCGTTGCAGAGCGTGACCCAAGTGCGGATGCAGCAGCAAGTGCAGCGTGCCGGTGCTGCGGATGCCACTGCCGGTGGCAACGACGACTTGCCTACCTCGACGACTTCGGGGCCGGTCATGAACACGTCCTTCCTCCACAGTGTGGAGATCGTTCGAAAGGGCGTGAAGCTGTCCGACTAGTTGAACCGCATGGAGCACTTTGTACGCGTCCACAAGGCACCACTTAGCGAGTGGGACGACCTTGCCACGACGCGGCTTGAAGACAAACTCTTCAAGTATGTGGTCAAGGAGTGGAGTGCGGAGCAGCCGCACCTCGAGTGGTAGCCCATGCCGTGGAAGGCCTTCTGTGCGTTCATGCATAAGAAGTGCACCCAACGTGAGGAGGCGTAGCGCGCCTTCCACAAGATCAAGGACTTTAGGCAGCTGGGCAGCTCGCTCGAATTCTACTTGAGCTAGTTCACCGCACTCGTGGAGGAAGCCGAAAGCTTCACGGAGGGCGATGGGACTCAGACCTTTAAGTACCCAGAGTGTATGCTGCTGGAGTACTTGCATGATGGTCTCTCAACGAGAAGCTGAAGGACAAGACCACCACGACAACCATTGGCCAAGCTTGGACAAACTGGACGGCGTTGTGCGACTACATGAGCAAAGTGTATTCGGCGAACCCGAAGCACTACTCTGATGCACGGCCGAACGCGCATGCACAACAAGGCCGCGACATGCGCATGGACACTGCAGGGGCTGGTGGGTCAGCTGGACAGCGAGGCAGGGTCAAGGGCAAGCAGCCCGCAAACCGTCCAGCCAAGAAGGCTGGTGGACACAAGGGTCCCAACAACAAGCGCAGCTGGGAGAATGACGAGCTGCAGGCTGCGTGTGAGTGTCGCAACGTAGCCTTCCGCAAAGGACTCTGCCACAACCACATGCAGGTGGGCCACTTTAGGGTTCACTGCCTTGAGGCTGCTAGTGGTGGACAAGAGGCCGCGGCGTTAGCTGCAGCAGCAGCACCTCGTGGGGATGGTGCAGCACGAGGCCGCGGACAGGGCCGTGGACAGGGTCGCGGTCGCGACAATGGGCCCGGCCGTGGTAAAGGACAAGGCCATGGGGCGGGTTTTCCCCACCCCTGAGTGACATTAGTGGGGACCACTCAGGGGCAAAACTAGATCACGAGTGTGGGTTCATGTTTTCAGATGAGGATGTTCAACAATTTGAATTTTTGACGAGTTCAAATTTCTCTGTTGTTTTCTCTCCTCTTATTGAACCGTATTCTACACTTGGTGACCAAAATTGCCCACTAAACCTTGCATCTCCAGACGAGATGCATGATCGTACATGCTTAGTGGTGGCGACACTGACCACTGTGTAAGAGTTGTGTGACACAGTGATTGAAGCAAAGTCCCTCAAAGCAATGAGTTCAATCACGTTCGCGGTACCTTTGTCGACGATTTCGACCCAGTAAACTTTAAAGACTGGAAGGTGCTAGCCGAATTCACACGTGCCCACAAGATGTGGACTCAAGTGGGTGAATCATGGGGGCTACCACGCTCGTCGTACAGATTCCGTATTTATCACAAACTTGGCTTGCCGTCGTCGAGCCTGTTCACTCGGAAGAGGAGAGGCAACATGACAATGCAGTTCAAAGGACACCTAGCTGGTGCTCCCCTAAACGTACTTGCTGACACTAGAGGAGATGACTCTTTTGTTAGCCTTGGCTTTACCGGACAGGTTGGCCTAAAGTACGAGCCATCGAATGGTGCAGTTGTTGTCGGTGACAACCGTACGGTACCCGTAATCGGTACTTGTAAAGCAAAACTTTGTATTCAAGGGTACACACAGAGTGTCACGTTGAAGGTACTCAACCTTGTTGACCTGTTTGACGTGGTGCTAGGGGATCCCTGGCTCCGTGAGAACAAGGCTGTAATGTGCTTAGAATCAAAGTGTTTGATCCTCCAAAAAGGACAGCGCCGCTTTACATTGATTCCGAGTATGGATTTATCACCGAACCGACTCAAAGTCCATACCAGATTGTCTGCAATGCAGGTCAAGAGACGTATTCGACAAGGTTGTCGATACTTCTTGGTGCAACTACAGAAAATGGAGGACGACGTGCAGGAAGACACACCATAAGAGTTCAAATATCTGTTTGCGGAGTTCTCGGACGTTTTCCAAGACCCATCGGCTGGGCTTCCACCAGTAAGACACATGGGCCACATGATTTTGCTCCAACCAGAGGCGTCTCCTCCGTTCAGACCCATGTATTGCCTTAGTCCAGCAGAAAGGTGAGAGGCCGAACGCCAAATCAAAGAGTACCTTGCAAAAGGGTGGATCGGGCCCAGTAGCTTGCCGTACAGTGCGCCGATCCTTTTTGTGAACAAAAAGGACGGTGGTTTACGCATGTGCGTGGATTACCAGCGTTGAACAAGCTGACGATGAAAAATCGATTCCCCTTACCGCGGATTGAGGACCGTTTTGAGAAAATCCAAGGCGCAAAAGTATTTTCGTCCTTAGATTTGTCTCAAGGGTACCATTATATCCACATCACGGAAGATGATGTGCCCAGAACCGCGTTTCGAATGCACATGGGACACTATCAGTTCCGAGTGTTATGCTTCGGGTTTACAAATGCCCCGGCAACCTTCCAAGGAGAAATGAACCAAACGTTTGCCAAGCAACTCGGACAGTTTGTCTTGGTTTACCTGGATGACATCCTGATTTTCTCCAAATCAATGGAATAGCACATAGAAAATCTATGCGAAGTTCTCCCAATCCTTCAGGAACAGAAGTTCTATGCGGAAGTGAACAAGTGCAAGTTTCTACAAGAAGAGCTCGAATACCTTGAACACATCGTCGGCAAGGGCGGCATCCGTGTCGACCCACGAAAGGTCCAAGCCGTTGTGGACTGGCCACGTCCCAAAATGTTTGGGCAGATTTGGTCTTTCCTTGGCCTTGCAAACTACTTTTGACGGTTTATGCAAGGGTATTCGACCCTGGTAGTACCACTAACCAGGCTCTCGCAAAAAGACGTGCGTTGGGAATGGACATCTGATTGCGAGAACACTTTTCTCAAAGTCAAAGAGCTTCTATCCGCGGCACCCGTCCTAGCTCTTCCGGATCCATCACAACCGTGGGAGGTTCGATGTGATGTGTCGGTACTAGGACTCGGAGCCATCCCCATGCAGAACGGTCATCCAGTTGCGCATGAGAGCTAGAAGCTCATCCCCACGGAAACGCGGTACACGATTGGGGATCAAGAGCCCCTTACGGTAGTACGCGCTTTCAAGATGTGGCGTTGCTACCTCGAGGGTGCTGAAGGGGGTGTGACAGTCGTGACCGACCATAATCCATTGGTGTTTTTCCAAACGCAAAGGAACCTGCCAAGACAACAAGCACATTGGAGCGAATGCCTGAGCTGATTCTTGTTCACATGGGAACATCGGCCAGGACGAATCAATGTGGTCGATCCACTAAGCCGACAGCCTGTGGAATTCAAAGCAACCACTGAGGTTGGTGGGTGTTTTATGGCCATTGCAACAGCAATAGTACAATCACCAGATCCCCCTGAACCTCTACGGAAACGACCACGAGAGATTATCCATTACAATGGTTTTGTAAACAGGATCTGGATGGGATACTGTGTGGATTCTCGGTTTCAAGACTCTTAAAATCTGAACAAGTATGGCTTGGTGGAGGCCGCATGAATCTTCTGGCACGGAGAACAAGTTGTTGTGCCAAATTCGGGAGACCTTCGAGTAAAGATTATCTCCCAGTTCCACGACCCGCCGGTCGTAGGTCATGTGGGACCCTGAAAGACTGGACAGGCACTCTCGGATCACTATTGGTGGCTAGGATGGAGTGTCAATGTCCGTAAGTATTGCATGACATGCGACCCATGTCTTCAAAATAAGGCTAGTAACAAGAAGCTTGCTGGACTCCTCCAACAGCTTCCCATTCCTGAGACTCCATGGGAGTGCATCAGCATGGACTTCATTACTGGTCTTCTGGACACGGCCCGTGGCCACGATGCAATACTAGTGGTTGTGGATCTTTTTAAGAAGATGACACACTTTATTCCTACAACCACTCAAGTGAACGCAGAGGAGACTGCTCGTCTCTTCTTTGAGGGTGTCGTAAAGTACCACGGCTTGTCGTTGTGCGTTATCTCCGATCAAGATCAAAAATTTGCTAGTAAGTTCTGGCAAAAGATGCACGAGTACTTCGGCAGTGAGTCGCAAATGTCGACATCATTTCACCCTGAATCTAACGGACAAACAGAGTGCATGATTCGCACTCTGGAGCAGATGTTCTGCATGTACGTGGACCTTGCCATGCATGATTGGGACGAATTACTAGCACCGGTAGAATTTGAGGTGAACAACTCGGTGAACGAGTCCACACAGTTCACACCGTTTGTATTGAAGAGTGGTCGGCATCCAGTGGTACCCTCTTCATTGGTGAAGAGTGGGAGTACAGAAGGGCAAGTTCCTTCGGCTCAAGCCTTTGCCGAGTGCATCGACTCCTTGTTACAGGAGGCGAAGGGTCACCTTCAAGCAGCTCGGCAGCGACAAAAGGCATATGCCGACAAAGGTCGCCGGGAGGTCGTGCTTGGCATCGATGACAAAGTACTACTTAGCACTAAAAACCTTCAGCTGAAGTTGCCAGGGACAAGAAAACTTCTACCGAAGTGGATTGGGCCGTTTCCCATTGTGGCACGCATCGGGCCAGTGGCATACCGATTGCTTCTTCTGACGGGTATGAAGATACATGACGTATTTCATGTAAGCATGCTGGCTCCATACACGGCAGACGCAACTGTTCAGCCACTGTAAGCAGTCCTTGCTACCGACGGCCAATACGAGGTCCTTCACCTACTCCAGCACCGAGAGCGTACTCTTCAGTCGCTTGTTGTTAGGGAGTACCTCATTCATTTGGCCGGTTGTGGACCTGAACATAACTCATGGGAGCCCGAATCTTGGTTGCCCACATGGGTGGTCAACGAGTACTGGAGCGAGCTTGCAGCTTGCACAGATCGACGAGTGGCAGGAGGTACCACCTGAACGCGGAAAAAGTGAACAACATTCCCACAGGGCATCATTCATAGACAACAACCATAGGAGGTTGGGGACGCCCAACATGGTTGTCGCGCGGACGCTCTAGCCTAAAGGGGGGAGGCCGCTAGCCGTGCACCCTACAAGCTGCAACTTAGGTCCAAGTACCATGCACGTGTTCATGTCTTGCTGGTGATTGAAGTTATAAATTTTCTTTCACAATGTTGATGACTCACTAACTGACAATCGTACTTGTCAAGAACCGAGACGGTTCATAATAAGTGGGGAGGAATGTTGCGGGAGGGCCGGTTCGTCCCTCCCTCCTTGCTGAAGCAAGGGGTGGTTGCGCACCACCCCTCGCGTCAGCGAGGGCTTGCCGGCGGCCAGCATTTTGCAGGCCGCCGGCCAGCTCGCTGCAGGCTGGCTGGACGGCTGGCGGCCGGCCAAGCGACCGGCCGGCCATCGGCAGGCCAGTCGCCAGCCGCCGATCGCGGCCTCAGCAAGATCGGCGGCTGAGGGGCCGCGAGGGCCTCGAGGGCGAGGCCGCGTGGCCTCGTGTCCTCGCTCCCTCTCGCACTCTTCGCAAGCAAGCGAGCGAGGACGAGGGAGGGGGACGAGGGACGAGAGGTGAGAGAAACAAGCGCGAAATCGCCTGCGTGCCTTGCACACGATGATTTTGCGCCAAAAATGTCAAAACGTAAATCAAAGTTTGTTTGCGACAAACTTCAACATAAAGTAACAAAATAACTCATGCGAACACACGAGTTCAAGGTAAAAACCCCCGGTTTGGGTCCCAAAACCAGGGGTAGGGTTAGTAACGGAAATGGGCCTCCGGAGACTCGAAACATTTGAGTCTCTCTGCTTTGGGTCGTTGATGAAGATTGCCCCTCAGTCCTACGAAGGGGGTGAACCCCTGACGTGGACTGAGAACGCCATTTTTCAAACTCCGACGACAACTTCAGAGCACGAGCTGGGTACTTGACCCGTTACACTGGATGATCGGGGTTTAGCTAGAAATCCTAGGCAGCAGGTTGGGGTAGTAGCGTTGTTGATGCAGCGTGCAGGCTTCCACGCTTGTTGCTTAGTCTGTTGCCCCCTCACTCAGCTGCCCTAGAGTCTAAGTCTGGATGCACTGAGTTTGTTACTCAGAAATGCGCGCGCGAGTGTTACCGCCACAAAGCAGCTGAAAACTGGAAGTAACTGATTAGGAGTGAAGAATTAGCAACAATGAGAGACCCCTCCAAGTCCTAGCTCCCCCCTAGCTATGTAGAGCTTGTTACTCAGCTAACCAGCCAATCAGAAAATAGTCCTAGATCTATTTTTTCGCAGGCAGGGTTTTCTCGGTAAGTCCTGCCAGACGGCTGACAGCCCAAAACCCGAGCGTCATCCATTTCGCCTGAAACTACACCATACCATAATACCAACGTTGCAAATGCAGTCGTGCAATCAGAACCAGCTAGAAAAACAGTGCCAAACAGTTACGGCTGCCCGAACCGAGGCAGTTCTTGCGAAGGTCCATTGCGCCAAACAGTGCCACGCAACAAGAAAGATGAACCCTACGCAGAGCATGACGGTGCAAACACAATAGCACAGTCAGATTCAGCACTGCACACATGCAGACAGCCACTGCGGTGGCAGTGACCGCCAGCGGGTTGACCACCAAGGAGGTCTGCCGATGGGGCTGAGCAAGAGGAGGCTCCAGCGAACTGCGTGTAGGCCTCAACGTGCGACAGCTCCATTGGACGACACTCCAGCAGCGTCAAGTCTCGCCGTCAGTCATCTACATGCCGATGGACACAAGCTGGGAGGACACAACAGAGTACAATGAGAGACGCGGAAACACCAACACTCCCGCATGACTCCGAGGCGCAGTGCACATGGGCGGGCAGCGTCACATTCAACAGATAGACTCCTCCAGGGCACACAGAGACGCAGGCCAGGACAAAGAGTGCAATGCATAGACGCACGCCGACTGAACTCACAGCCTTCTTGAATGAGTTGCGCGTCAGTGCCTTGGGCAAGAAGTCAGCCAACTGCCGTGTTGTCTCGACCCACACAATGTTGATGCTGCCGTAATGCAACAACGAAAACACATCGTGATACTCAATATTGATGTGCTTTGTACGTGTGTGATGTATTCCATCATTGTCGACGATGGCCATGGCACTCTCATCATCACAATGCAGCGTGATTGACTCATCGGACTGACGGAACTCGGACAACAGACGACGCAGCGGCACGCTCTCACATGCGCCTAAACCAAGGGCTACGTACTCAGCCTCAGTAGTGCTGCATGCAATGCACCCCTGCTTGCCAGTACGCCAGGACACCGCCGTGCCGCCAATCAGAAACATCCAGCATGTGCGGCTCTTACCATCCAGACAGTGAGCCAAGTCATTGTCGGTGTAGCCCATCGCGACAACAGACAGCTGTCGGCGGAATATGAGACCTCGTTGTGGAGTCAAAACGACATAGCGCAGTACTCGGATTGCGGCCTCAAAGAGGAGGTGACGCGACTCATGAGAGAACTGAGCCACAAGGTTGACAGCAAACGCGATGTCTGGGCAGATCGTCACCGCAAGGAACATTAGTGGCCTAATGATGCGCAAATACACGGTCACGTCTACTGGCTCCCCTACCACAGCTGGATCAGAACGTTTGTCTGACCGTCGGATGACACGAGTAAGGATGCTCTGGGCACGAGGGGCAGGTCCTCAGCAAAGCGCCTGGACAAGGTATGGACATAGACAGCTTGGTGGACATGCAGTATGCCTGCAGAGCGATCATGCTCAAGCTCCATGTCGAGAAAGACTTGCACTGGCCGGAGGTCCTTCATCTAGTACATAGCATGTAGTAGGTCCTTGACCCGCTGGATGGTAGCTACGACTGGTGATGCGATGAGCACATCGTCGACATAGACCAAGACAGCGACGAGGGTCTGACCGCGCGGGCTGATGAATAATGCAGGGCCGCCAGAGCTGCGAAAGAGGTCACCGCTAAGAAGCGTATGACTGATCTCCTGGTTCCAGCAGCGCGGTGACTGCTTCAAGCCATAGAGGGCCTTCCGCAACTTCCGAACCTTGCCAGAGCCGTCATCGAAGCCTAGATGCTACATCATGTAGAGCTCCTTGCCTTCCAGTGAGCCATGGAGGAAGGCGTTGCTCACATCCATCTGATGCAGTTCCCACCTATGCTGAGCAACCAGGCTGAATAACGCCTGGCTGGTCGAGAACCGACTGACTCGGGCAAAGATCTGGTCATAGTCGATCCCAAGGACCTGAGCAAACCCCTTGGCCGTGAGACGGGCCTTTTACTTGTCACGAGACCTGTCTGGCTTCCACTTTCGCCGGAGAACCCACTTGGCGCCGTTGGTCTTGCGGCCCGGGAGAAGGTCGACGAGCTCATAGACGTGATGTTGCCGAATGGCGGCTACCTCATCGGCACATGCGGCTTCCCAATGAGCGGCTTCGGGAGATGCCCGAGCCTCACATAGGATGGCAGGTCCTCTAGTTGCTCACTGGGGCAGACAGTGAGGGCGTGCGCGTCACGTGCCCCTGGTGGCATCTGTGTGAGGGTGGCCGCAACGGCATACCGGTGTTCCTGATGGAGCAGAGCATAGCCGAGAGCTGACACTGGATGTAGGTCGACGATGACTGACGGTGTGGCCAGGCCGAGTGCCTTAGTGCCGGGGTCCCCACTCATGACCGTGGGAGTGGATCTGACATGAGGTGAGGACTCTTGTGGAATCACAAGGGGTCGTGGGGCGAGAGGACGTGCGGAGGTGGCCTGAGTGCCAACTGTCGGCCTGGATCTGAGGCTCCCGCCCAGACCACGTGTGTAGCACGCTGATACAGATGGTGCAGTTGGCCTTGATGGGCCGGCAGACACGGATGAGGCAGCCGGCCTTGAGGGGCTGGCAAACATGGACGAGGAAGCCAGCCATGAGGATCTGGTACACACGAACGAGGGAGCCGGCCCTGAGTTGTTGGCGGACACGGACAGGGCAGCCAGCCCTGAGGGGCTAGCTCACACGGACGGGACGCCTGGCCCTGAGGGGCTAGCAGACACGGACGGCGTAGTCGGCCCTGAGAGGCTGACAGATATGGACGAGGTAGCTGGTTCTGAGGGACTGGCGGACACGGACGGGGCGGCCCGCCCTAAGGGGCTGGCAGACACGGATAGGGCAGTCCGCCCTGAGGGGCTGATAGACACGGACAGGGCAACCAGCCCTGAGGGGCTGGCGGACACGGAAGGGGCACCGTGCCCTGAGGGGTTGGCGGACATGGCTAAGCCTGTACACCAGAAACCAGGACTCGAGTCCCAAACTCGCGATCTCGAGTTTGGGTTGGGACTCGCGAGTCCGAGTCCGTGAGCTTGGCTCGGCTCGCGAGTCTGAGTCCTTGCGCAAGAATCGCGAGTCCCTAGGCAGGGAGCAATGCGGGGGGGGGGTCTGCGGATATTCGCGTGTGGTCACGTTCAACCCCCCGCCGCCACGTACCCGCCGAACCCTCGAGAGGGGTTTTTGTGCAGCCCGTGCATGGCTGCACGGGACGCCCATTGGCTATGGCAGGTTGCCCTAAAAGTCTCCTTGTCCTGCCCGCATGTGCTCATGTTGAGACAAGGGTTTCACGCAACCGCGTGAAACCGCGTCCGCCGTGTTCCGTCCGGTTCGGCTAAGTGGCCGAGTGCACTCTTTTGAGTGCACTCGTTTGGTAGTGCCGTTTTTCGACAGTCCCTTTCTCCAAGGCGTCAGCCTTGGAGAGCAGGGCTGTCAAGCTGCAGCCACAGTCAGCAGCCATGGCCACAGAGCAGCCAACGACGCAGCCAACACAGCAACAGCAGCAAGTGCAGCAGGGGCAGCAGCAGGTCCTGAGCACCACGGCGTCTAAGCCTGGTGGTACGTTGGTTCAAGCGACGTTGAACGTGCAAGGACGTGTGGACAAGCGGAAGCTGAAACCATCGGTGGTGTGGAACGTCTTCACCTATGTCGTCATCAACGGTGAGCCGAGGGCCGCCTGCACACTATGCCCCAGGCAGACGGGGGTCAAGGGTACGTTCGCTCTCACTGGGAGCAACACCTCAACGATGTGGAAGCACCTGAGACGCAAGCACAAAGCAAAGCACCAGGAGTTGAAGCAGTTGGAGGTGACGGAGAAGCTTGTGAACGCAACACAGGCTGCTGCAACGACTGCTGCTGAGGTCGATGGGACTAACACACAGGTTGCTCGTGGTGCCGCGGGGGTGGGTCTNNNNGCTCTGGCCTTTCCTTCCTGCTCTGATGATGCAACAGCTGCCACTGTGTTTGACCTGTTCTCGGGCGCTGTGAAGGAGTGGGGATTGTGGGACAAGATGTACTGTTTGACGGTGGACAACGACTCCGTGAACGATAGCATGGTAGACAACTTTCTCGTGCTGCAGAACGACCGGTTCAGCAAGGATGGCCACATCCGTTGTATGGGCCACGTGCTGAACCTGGCAGTGAAAGACCTTATTGCTGTGGACGAGGTGGATGAGCACCTCCAGTCCGCAAGGGACATCGTCAATCATGTCAGCAGGTCAGCCAAGCGTGAGCAGTCTTTGATGAACGCTTGTGCTGCCCGCGGCGTGACCTACTTGTCCCTCCACCTGGACACCCCGACCCGGTGGAACAGTACTCTCGACATGTGTGAGAGGGTCGTGAGGATCAAAGAAGTGCTTGATGACTGGCTGCAGTTGAGGGATCCTGCTCTCATCCCCAGTGGGCAGGGGTGGGAGCTGCTGGGCATGGTCATTGCTATCCTCAAGCCTTTCAAGGGCTTTACAGAGGATATAAGTGGCCAAGAGTATCCAACGCTCTCACTCGTCCTTCCTTTCTTCAGCACAATCCTGCAGAAGCTGCATGTCTGGCACGTGAATTCTACCAAGGCCATGGAGAAGAAGCAGAAGAAGCAGTCCCTGGATGCTACCGAGAAACTCCTGGTCACTCTGCAGCCTGGGCTTGCTAGCTCGGTGGACAAAGTATGTTTTTTTGTCTATGTTTCTTTTCAGTTCTATCATGTGGTTTTTCTGCCTTTCTGTTTGCTAGTGTTTCTGACAATTGATGTCTTTGTTTCTGCCTTGTTTTCCGTGTAACAGCTGGAGAAGTATGTGAAGAAAGCAAGCATCCGTCACGTCGTGGCAACGGTGGTCAATCCACGCTTCCGCTTTTGCTTCTTTGAGCGCGTGCACAAGGTAACGGCCATGACATGGTTGTGGTGGTGGTGATGGTGGTGGTGGTGATGGTGGTGGTGGTGGAGATGGTGGTGGTGGTGGAGATGATGGTGGTGGTGGAGATGGTGGTGGTGGTGTCGGTGGTGCGGGTTGTGGAGGTGTGTCTGTTTGTGGTGTTGGAACCCGGGTCTGCCTTTGTTGATGGTGGTTAACGTTCTTTCATCTCTCTGACCTGCAGCTTCTCGGAATCAAATCTGCGGTGGAACTTGAGGTCAAGGTGCTGGACTTCTTCAGGCCGTACTTTGCAGGAGTGCAGGAGAGAAGGCTGGCAGAAGCAGCGGCAGCAGAGGCTGCTGTTGCCGCCGAGGCGGCCGAGACAGCAGCAGCAGCTGAAGAAGATGACGACATTGCAGAGGCGCTCTCCACCAACGCGCCTGCAAGCACACAACCCTCTGCGGCAACAGGGAGCCAGCTGACAGGTCCTGCCGCAGCCGCAAAGAAGGGACGTGGAAAACAGAAGCGACAGAGCATGCTGGAAGCTGCTCTGGCTGACCCGATGGACGACCTCTACGAGGAGCCGGAAGCAGAGGAGCAGTTGGTGGTGCCGGACACCATAGAAGAGGAGGTGGAGCTGTTCAAGAAGACTGCAAGGGGGGGCAGGAAGTGCAACGTTCTGGCGTGGTACAAAGCAAACGCATTGCAGTTCCCCACTTTTGCACTGGCTGCACTTGACGTGCTTGCTGTCCCGGCAACAAGCACGCCATCCGAAAGGATGTTCTCCCTTGGCGGTAGAATAGTGACGGACTTCCGTCACTCTCTGTCACAGATTACAGTTCAGGAATTGTTGTGTCTGAAGACATGGATAAATGACAAAGCACTGAGGCACTTTCCAGTGGCACCAAACGGAACAGTGGCGCAGGAGCTCCTGGAAATTGAGGAACAAGAGAAAGCAGCACGTAGGGCAGCAAGAAGAGCAGCAAAGGCAGCACAACATGTCCAGGATGCAGGTGCAAATGAGGATGGTGAGGAGGATGAGGTGCAGAAGCACGCAGAGGCAGAAGAGAGCTCAGATGAGTCGTCCTCTGATGAGGATGACGAGGAGGAGGCTGGGTCCTTTGAGGATGGACATGGAGGGGGGGGGGGGGGATGAAGACTTGGATGATGATGTTCTAGAGCTCAGTTAGGTGTGATGTTCAGAGTTCGTTTGCTTTCTAGTTAATAATCATTTTCAAAGTACATCTTTCCAAATGCTCTATCGTTCAAGTCTGTGTTGCAATTGCAATTCCATGTTCCCGTGTGCTGTCCATTGTAGCAATGTTGTTACTGTGGAATGGAACAGTGGAGTTAAGCACTATGAACACGGGCATAGTAAAACATGTTTCTATTTGCTTTTCTGTTCCAAATGCTTGTGCCTTAATGAGGAGCCAAAGGTGAAGATAAGCACTGTGAACAGAAAGGTGTAACTTCATGTTTCCAACTGCTTATGTTCCAATTGTTACACTGTTAATGAACAGCCAAGGGTGAACTTAAGCACTGTGAAGAAAAAGATAGTACGACATGTTTCCAAACGCTTCACTGAGAAGCTTCAAACTCCATGTTTGCAATTGCTCCATTATTACCAAGTGTTGTTTATTATGGTACAGTGATGGTGGTGGTGGCAGTTATGTAGTGGAGGTAAGCACCACAATGAAAGTACATTACCACTGGGAGTCATAATGTTGGTCGTTGATGGGTGACATTGTGGTTACTGACATGGATTCGCGAGTTTGCACTGAACTACTCGCGAGTCTTCAGACTCGCGAGTCTGGTCCGGGACTCGCGAGTCCAAGTCTCAAAGGGGACTCGGACTCGCGAGTCCGAGTCCCGGAGGGACTCGGACTTGCAAGTCCGAGTCCCCCTTCAGACTCGCGAGTCTGGACTCGTGAACACCCTTAGACATGGCTGGGGCAGCCGGCCTGGAGGGGCTGGCGGACATAGATGGGGTAGCCGGCGAAGGTGGGCCAGTGGGCGCAGACAATAGAATGCCCGGACACGGTTGGACGGAGGACAAACCCACTACCCTGCCAAGCGTTGGGAGGAACATCGACGCGCCGGAGCAAATGAGGTCGCGAGAAAAAAGGTCCTCAAAGAAGAGGGCATTGCGGGACTCGACGATGTTGTGTCGGGCGGGATCCCAAAAATGCCATGCCTTCGACTGGCGTGAGACGCCAAGGAAGGTGCACGAATGACTGCGAGGATCGAGCTTGCCACCCAGTTGCGGGACAGGCAACCACACGATGGCGACACAATCCCAGATACAAGCCGGATGCAGGTCGGCACGTTCTCCATACCAGTGCTGGTATGGAGTGGACTGACAAGGAATGGGTCCGTGGGGAATTCGGTTCCAGACCCACGTCATGTAGGTCATGGTCTCGAAGTAGAAGTCGTGAGAGATATCGGATTCGACTTGCATGGTGCGGACGACGTCAGCCATTATGCGGCTCCATCGCTTAGAGACGTCGTTCTGGGCTGGCGTCTAAGGTGCCGATGTCTCATGATGGACACCAAGGGAGGCAAGGAAGAGTATGGTCTCCCCCAGAAATTCACCGCCACAATCAGAATGGAAGCGACGGAGAGGGTGACCACACTCGCGTTCAGCGCGGACCAGCCAGTCCCAAATGGTGGGAGGGACGTCACTCTTCTGACGCAGGCAGAAGATCCAGTGATAGCGAGAGTAATTGTCCGTAAGGGTCAAGACATAATGACCGTGCTCGTTGAATTAATCTGTCAGGAGGGAACCCATAACATCGGAGTGAACCAGGTCGAGCGGGGTGGACGCTTGAGAGGCAGAGAGGGGATAGGTAGAACGGTTCATCTTGCCTTGAGCACAATCAATGTACTCTGTGGGACACGGCAGAGGAAAGGAGGCTGATTCAAGACTTGTGGCCGGCTGTGTGCGACAATGCTGACGTGATAGAGGCAGCGATGCAGGAGTCGTGTGTGCTACACAGACAAGGTGCTCGTGACGAACACGTGGCCAGTATCTTCTGACAAGGAGGAGACAGAGGTGGGAGCGGACAAGCGCGGCACATGCCACAAGTTGCCATGGGCGATGGCATGCAGAACGACTCTACCAGACGGCCGTAATGACACAGTGTCCACACCACATGAATGCACAATGTCCATGCTCATGCGATCGAGGGAGGTGACAGACATGAGGCTGAGCTCAAGGCCAGGGACAAAGAGAACATCAGTCAAGAAGACATCACCCGTTGGACCACGGAAACAAACGACGCCGACACCACGAACGGGCAATACCTGACCAGATCCCATGCGAGCCCCGGTAACAATGAAGGCCTTGCGCGAGGTTTTCATGTGATGCGTGGCCCTAGAGTCGATATTCAGGTCTCTCACAAATCCTGGACCGGTGTGGCCAGGTCGTTCACAGTCACATGGCAATGGGCGAGCGACGCTCACGAAGTGGACGGAGGCACAAATTGGGAGTGCCAGTCATCTAGCCAGGCGACATCGCCTCGGACAGGAGCGGGTGGACAGGGCACGGCAGAGGATGGAACAGACGGTGATTCCGGACATGATCGCAGCACCGACTCTGTCATGTAAGGCGGAGAGGAACTAGCGACAGCGTAACTCGTAGTTCCCTGGGAAGGAGGGTGAGGAAGGCCAAGCTAGAAGGCAATGAACTGCTCCAGCTGATGCTCGCGTGCGAAGCGTCCAATAGAGTAGACTGACTGCGTTGTGATGGTGCCGGAGTCCATGAAGGGAAAGGAAGGCGCCGGGGATGGAGCAGCGGGTACGAACAGTTGTGGAGGAAGCTGCGAGGAGGTCATCATGGGTGGCATGGATGCGATAGGAGCAGCAATGGTGACGACACTGGTGGCAAGGCGGCGCTTGCGCTCGCGACGGATGGTGGAGATGACACGAGCCTCGTCAGTCGGGAATGGACGTGTGTACCACCCATGTCCTCACTGGCCACAGTTGTGGCAGACGAGTCTGGCGCTGCCTGAACCACTGGTCTGCTGTTGATTCCCTTGCTGCTGAGGCTGCTGCCGCTTCTTCTTGCCAGATGAGGGGGCGCCGGAAGGTGCTGCTATTGCTGGGGCGGCAACCGTCACTGAGGTGACAGCATCAGAGGCATCGGCATGGGAGACGAGGTGAAACCCGACAAAAAGTGGATCACAAAATAATGTGACTCAAGAGGATTTTTCAGCATCATCGGCGGTGGGAAGATCGCTTACGGTGGGGGAGTGAGAGAGGAGTCCGGGAATTTCGGATAAGGGAGGCGTGAATTTTTGAGGTACAACAAGCGGTGAGGACTTGTGAAAAAATTCAATTTAAACATCTCCATGCGTACATCTTGACAAGATCTATCCAACGCAACTTACGGCGCTCAATTCGGACCACAAATGGCTAAGTTATGGCCCGATGATGGAGGTGACCACAATGGTGGCGTGGTATCGTGTTTTTGGGGATATGCAACTTTGACGAGGCATAACTTGGTGGAGACTTGGCCAATTTTTACGTGCCACCACTTCATGAGATGCGTCTACACGAGATCTATCCAACGCACCTATCGGCGCCAAAATCCGAGTTGAAACGACAAAGTTGTGCGAATGTGACCGAGGTGACCATGATGGTGGCATGGCATTGTGTTTGCCACGAGTGTGAAGCGGATCCGACATGTGAGAAAGGCGGTGGTGACGGTGAAAAATCGGACCTCGCTCACCAAAATCACGAGAAACGGGAAGTGGCGCGAGGTGCACGTGATGGTGACGTACTATTGTGTCTCGCGCGCACTTGGTGTGGACGCGAGTGGTGAGAGGGGAACGGAAAAGCGACTTGGGTTCGTCGTAAGGAAGCTTGTGAGGGGAAGCTTGAGATGGCGGGTCGCGACTTCGTGCCCACCACTCGCGCCACTCAAGAGGTAATGCGAGGTGACCGTAACGGTGTCGCGGCATTATGTCGTGTGCGAATTTCGACGGGCACCGAAGCATGGGAAGGACGAGGGGATGGACCACACAAACGTGCCACGGAACCGTGTGAGAGGGGAAGCTATTGTGCGCGACCAAAATTAACGGGTGTGACCTCGCTAGGAGAGACGGCAAGAGGGGAGAAGCTTTGGAAGGATTTTATCGATCGTCATTCAATGCACGTGAGGGGCAACAGTGAGGAGTGGCAATGATTCCGTGGTACAAAAGGAAGGCGAGGGCGAAATGGGATGCGAGTGGGGCAGTATTGGGAGAGAGCGATGCGACTGCCGGGTTTCAAAGGGGGACGCGACAAAGAGGGTCAAGCGCAACTCAATCGCGCTGTGATATTGGGGCATGAGGACCGAAGTGAGGCCGGAAGTAGCTTGCGACTTGGAAGTGACAAAGGCGACGAGTGGATTTTCTTGACAAGAGCGAGGTCGCGGTCGCTCCCCGACCGAAGCGACTATTTTTTTGAGGCGGATTGGGCTTCGCGAGTCTTATGGCAGGAAGGAGGGCCGTGAGAAAGGACATATTGTTGGATTTTAAAAAGAGAGGATTGTTGTAAGAGGGGAACTCACGGACCGCCTCTTCGAAAGATGAAAACGACGGAACGGAATCACTAAAAGCTATGGAAGTCGCCAGAGGGGAGATGGCTTCGCAAAGTTTTATTTGGACCTTGATGGCAAAGGAGAGGATAAGAAAGAGGGGAAGTGGACCATCTTGACAAAACGTGGTATGCGTGTTGTGAGGGCCTGCTGAGGCAAGGCGTCGTCGCTATTTCATTTAAGAATCAAGAAGTGAGGATCTTGCTCGGGGGAGAGACGAGCGGAAAAAGGGAATGCGCATTGATGGAAAAGGGTTGTGAGGCCTCGCCGTGTCGACTCAGCTAAGGGGAGAGCAAACTATGCCATAAGACGGCTGCTTTCTTTTTCTGGAAAGAATTCAACGGGCGGTCCGAGGAAGCGCCGACCAAGGAACAACGCGGGCCGCGGGCCAAAATCAAGCTTGGGAGCCGACAAGAAAAATGGAATTGAGAAGTCGCAAGACGGAGGAACAGAGGAGGAGGGATGGATTCCTCGAGCAGTTATGTTTGAGAGAATTCTAGGGGGAAATAGGAACTAGTGCTAGTCCTAGTTTCTATTGTATACTTCCAGCTCTAGGAGGTGCTCGTAGAGGGCAAGGGGGTTCGAATCCACCTAGCTGGGTGCAGCGTTTTTAGACTAGTTCATTGGTTTTGGGATGAAAATGGGAGTCGCGCTTCGGCGGACTCGTGAGAGGTGTTGGGTATAGTCACTGCTCTAGGCAATGTTTCAAGCTAATGTTGACATTGTGACTAACTTCCGCTCCATTCGCTCTCGCTCTCGATTCCTCATTCGTGTTATTGCCGTGCTTGATCGTCCACGTACCCGGAGGCGCGTGTGTTTTGGGAGTAGGACCCGGTCGGAAGCAAAGACGTCCATGCAACGTTCACTCGTCGTAGGCTAGGTCCTCATACCTTCGACGTTTTATCGGGAAAGAGGCTAGGAAACTTGGATTGAGGGGACATGCAACCACTAGGCCGTGAGGAGCAAGAAGCCGTCGCCAAGGTCGGGAGCCGCGCGCCACGCACGCTCGCGGGTGGAGCTCGGACGAGGGCGGAGCGACGAGGAGGTCGACTGCCGCATCGCCGAGGCCCATCGAGGTGGTGAGTTCGGGCGTCTTGAGCCGGTGTGGGATGGACTTGTGGCTTGCGTGGGTGGGTGCAACGTCTTGGATGCCGCGGTTGGAGTAGAATGCATGTGGCGGTGCGAGTCCTTGATGAAATTTCAAGCGGGGAGTAGCGTTGGAAAGCTTGGGACGAGACGCATCTAGCGTGCTTGTCGGTGTTTGATTTGGATAATGGTAGAGACCATGACGCCGATTCCTACGGAGCCGCGCGTTGCTTCTGTCTAGGGGCGTGGCTAAACGGGTATTCCACGGGTGAAAACCTATGCTTGTGTGTGGCGGTGGCTTGGAAGTTACGGTTGAGTACTCGCAGGTGTGGGAAAGGCCAACAGTGGAGCTCTAAGGCCCGTCGAGGGAGGTCGCAAGGGGGATCGGCCGCCGCCGCGTGCCCGATCCTAGGCGTCATCTCTGTGAGAGCTTGTTGTCCCATCCTCGGCCTAATGAGTGTTCTCACGTTCTTGGGGATTACCTTCCCGTGTTCGTGTGTTTGACCGGGCACATGGGAGGGTGAGGTGCGTTGGGTGATCGACTTAAGCCGGAGACACTACTCTTACCCCAATGCTTGATCCCAAAGCAATCTTTAACATACCCTTTGGCATTAGGACCGCTAGGAGTAAGGAAGGCCAACTATTGCGCCATCCGAGACTTGCATGCACAATTTGCTTGGATAAGCGCCCTTTTGGTTTGTGTGGATTTGGTGGAAGGTGTGGGGGAGTTGTGGGGGTTCAGATTGCAAGGAGGCATTACTCAACCGGTGGCCCGGACATATCGCCAAGGTGTACGCGTCGGGTCAACCGTCGAAGACCAAGCCATGCCGGGAGGGCGTCGTCTACAAGAAGCCTAGGGAGTCACAAGCTACATCGCTCGCGCATCGCAAAGACCAAGCTTGCGTTGAGGGACCGGGTGACGCATCGTCGAGTGTCTCGCGTCGTGGCGTGTCTGCCTTGCTCTCGACGGTCGGCGAGGCTGTGAGTGCCGAGAGTGTGTCGTCCAAACCTTCGTCGAGGGTGTGCGTCTAGAGTAAGGTGTAGCACCGAAGAGTCATCGCAAGTCGAGTGAGGGTGGGGGTGGTTGTCGAGTGGTGCATGTCTGTGTGAGTCAGTCGAAGGCGTGGGGTGGCTCGCCACTCCACGCTTAGTCTTTAGGCGAGGTCAGTCGTTGCGGCGTGTCTAGTTTAGGGTAGTGCTCTTTGCTGTCATGGATTGAAGGCGTAGTCGGTAGATGTTCCTCTTGCAACCAGGAGATCCAGATTCAGGTCCTCCCAGTTGCAATTGTTTTGTGCAAGCGTTGAGGGTCGTCCTGGGGTCGATCGAGTGCGTCCGTAGCATAGTCCAGCACCCGTGCACTTCCACTGGGGTGTTGGGTGGGTTAGGGGTCCTGCACGCCACGCCAGTCCAATTCCGCTGCGCACTCGCGTGGTTTGTGGGGTCCGGGCCACTCTCGACACGACGCACCGTGAGGGCGACCATCGAAATCTTTTGGGTACGCGTTTTCGGTCGCTAGCGCTCCCTTGGTATCAGAGCCAGGTTGTTTTGTGCACGTACGGTGAGGGATAGGTGTCGTTCTTGACTTGTAGCTCGAAAATCTCAAAAAATCAGCTTCAAGCACAAAACGTTGTGGGATTTAGGAGGACGAAGGTCTCGTCACGACCTACGTCGTATGCTCCAAGTGTGCTCGTTCGTCCAATTCAAGTGATTTCTTTTGCGTTGTGTCTTTTTTAGGTCCTAGACATACATAAGGAAGAGTTTTTTGGGTTTCGCGACGGTCGGGGTTTCGGCCCCTCGGACTCGGAGGCTCTTCGAGAGGCGCGTGTCGAACCTATGTCGTATGCTCCAAGTGTGCTCGTTCGTCCAATTCAAGTGATTTCTTTTGAGTTGTGTCTGTTTCAGGTCCTAGACGTATATAAGGAAGAGTTTTTTGGGTTTCGAGACGGTCGGGGTTTCGGTCCCTCGGACTAGGAGGCTCTTCGAGAGGCGAGTGTCGAACCTACGTCGTATGCTCCAAGTGTGCTTGTTCGTCCAATTCAAGTGATTTGTTTTGCGTTGTGTCTGTTTCAGGTCCTAGACGTGCATAAGGAAGAGTTTTTTGGGTTTCAAGACGGTCGGCGTTTCGGCCCCTCGGACTCGGAGGCTCTTCAAGAGGCGCGTGTCGAACCTACGTCGTATGCTCCAAGTGTGCTTGTTCGTCCAATTCAAATGATTTCTTTTGCGTTGTGTCTGTTTCAGGTCCTAGACGTGCATAAGGAAGAGTTTTTTGGGTTTCGAGACGATCAGGGTTTCAGCCCCTCGGACTCGGAGGCTCTTCGAGAGGCGCGTGGTGGGTCTACGTCGTATGCTCCAAGTGTGCTCGCTTGTCTAATTCCAGTGATTTCTTGTGCGTTGTGTCTGTTTCAGGTCCTAGGCGTGCATAAGGAAGAATTTTTCAAGTTTCGGGACGGTCGGGGTTTTGGCCCCTCGGGCGCGGAGGCTCTTCGAGAGGCGTGTCGAAACCTACGCCATGTGATCCAAAGTGTGCCCAGTGGGCTGTTTATTGAGGGTTGCTGTGTGGTTCTTGTTTCAGGTACCCGGTGTGCATCAAAGAGGCTTCTGAAGGGATTCCTAGTTGGCTGAGGTTTGGCTCCTTGGAGTTGGAACCTTCGAGGTGTGCATTTTGACTCTGCCTTACCCTTCCCTGTTGTCTTCCTTTTTTCAGGATTGTGAGTGCAGGAGATAAGTGGAGTCATTGCAGCTAGGTGAGTGGGTGTGTGCTTTACTCTGACCCGCGTGTGATTAGAGGACAGGATTTAGGGCGGAAGAAGGGACAAGGGGGTGAAGGGGAGCGATTGTTTTGTGTGGGGGATAGCCTGCACTTGTGCTTCATCACTTGATTGGGAGTTTAGGGATTGGAGGGAACATTCTTGCCTTGCGTGGGGGTTAGGGTTGCAAGGGGGGAGCTTGTGCCTGACTGCATCGTCAGATCTATCGTCTATTCCGAAAAAAAAGAAAAAGAGAGAGAAGAGAGAAGGGGGGAAGAGAAAGACGAGGGGAGAGAAGAGGCCTCAAAAGAGCCCCAAAAGACGACGAGCGGGCCATTGAAAAAAAAGGGGAGAGAGGGAGGACGGGTGGAAGAAGGCCCAAATCTTAAACCATCACAATACCAAGGAGGAGTGGAAGTCTGGAGGAGTGGAGGCGGAGAAGAGGGGTGTGCTGTGCGGGAGGTTGAGTACTTTGTTGTGCACCGTGAGTGAAACGTGACGTCAGTGTAGTCTCCTTGTCCCGACAAAGTGAGGAGAGGTGTTGTGGTGTGAGTTGTGAAACCCACCGTCGGCAGTGGGGAGTGGTGTTGTCTCGTCTATCCCGCAGTCGTAACGTTGAGTCACCCTAGGGGCACCGGTAGGCGTGCCCTAGGAGAAGTGTGCGTCCCATCCTGTTCCGTCATCCAAGTCATGCCATTGGAGTATGGTGCGTGGTGACATTTGGTGTTGGGTATAGTAGGGAGTGTGGTCCGTGATTTGCATCACCGTGGCAAAGATTCCAGTAGAGAGGAGGGGCGTAAGGAGGGGGACCCGTCCCTCCCCTTATCGACGTCCGTCACTTGTGTTGGGGGTCCGGAGTGGAGAGAGGGAGTCAGGAGGATTGGGGGGAGAGTTGGGAAGCGGGTTGGTCAGGAGCACATCGGCTGCCACCACTGAGGGAGAGGGGGAGTCTGTCTCTTCCACCACTGCGACTGAATTAATTGAGGGGCTATTACAGTTGTCTATAGAGGAGGAGGGGAGGAAGGAGAGTGGCGAGACATTCTATAGTACAGCGAGGGAGAAAGGCAAGGGGTCAGAGCAGGGACAGAGAGGGACTACACAGAGGGTGGCCATGGTGATGCCATTTGTGGCGTCGCTTGGCCAACCGGAAAACTACGATGGGGATCCAGGGACTGCAGTGAAATGGGCTGAGAGGGTGCAGAACCTCTTGGCGCTGAGCTTTCAAGGGGTAGGAGAGGATTTGAAGTTGGGGTACATCAAGAACTACTTGAGGGGAGCTGCAAGGGAGTGGGCATCCCAGGGACAGTTTGCTGATGCTCAAGACTTTTGGGCCAAGTTTTTGGTGCGTTTCAGGCCTACTGTGGAGGAGGTGACTGCGCGGAACCTACGGCGGTCGGAGCAATAGCAACGCAGGCCGGAGCAGACCGCAAGGGAGCTGGCTGACCAGATCCGTTACCTGGTGGCCACGCTCCCCACGTACCCGGAGACCAAGATGGTGGACCACTTCCTGGCGGCGCTCGACCAAGCCACCCGGGCGGCCGTCATGCCCACACAGCCACGCACGCTTGGTGCCTGCGTGAGCTCCGTGGAATGGTACGAGTACCACGGTGGAGGGGCACGCAACCAGGCAGAGGCGGGGACATCAAAGCTCCGTGTCCAAGCCGCACCATACGCACCGCAGCAGCTGATGCAGCAGCCGATGCAGCAGCCGATGCAGCAGCCAATGCAGCAGCCGATGCAGCAGCCAGTACAGCAGCAGGCGCAGCCAACCTGGGCGGACGTACAAAAGTTAGCAGCAGAGGTAGAGCAGATGAGACTACAGCTCGCACAAGCACAGCAGCAAGGGCCTATGCAACAAGGACCGCCAGGGCGGCCAACAATGATGGGAGGACCGCCACCATACCGGCAACAAGGACCGATTGTTTGCCATCAGTGTCACAAGGAGGGGCACATTGCGCGGTATTGCCCGGGCCTACAGCAGCAGCAGCCAGTGGCACCAACGGTGACCTATGCAGGGGCACAGGACATGTCCCCAGCCGCGTGCATTCTTGCAGGACTTGCTACGGGCACTGGGCCTGTGCAAGGGAGTGCATCACACTACGCGGGTGCAAAGGAGCCATCCCCGGCTGCCCGCATTATCGGCCAGCTAGGGGGTGCTACTGCCACCACCGCAGCAACCGTAGCGGCAGCACGAGCCGCACAACAGCTGAATCCGGTTTTATGTACAGGAGGGGCGGGTGCTTCGACCTCAAAGGCCCGCGACCAGGATGAGAAGGGAGGCGTGGGGGTGTCTGCTGCTTCATACCCGTCAGTGCCACGTGACCAGCTACCCACTAAGCCCGGCACGAGGGACGTGCCCTTTACACTGGAGCAGGCGCGGGCCATACATGCTGGAAGGGTGCAACCGGGGGCGAGCCACCCCCTACGTGAGCGACAGGCACGCAATGACCGAGGGGCGTACAAGGGAGGATCAACATCAATGCCGCAGGTGTCGTTGGTTGAACAAATGAAGAGCACTCCGGTCAAAGTAAGTATGTGGAACTACATCCATGACTGTCCCGCAGCCAAGCAAGAGTTGGTCGGGCTGTTGGTGGGAGGAGCAACAGGAGGAGCAGAGGAGGAGCAGGAAGAAGCAACTGCGGCAGCAGCAATCGTAGCGGCGGCAGTAGGGCAGCCCGATGAGCAGCTGGGAGAGGAAGCAGAGCGAAGGAGAAAGGGGAAAGGGAGAGTAGCAGACAATGCAACCGATGAGGATGATGTGGAGGCAGCAGAGGTAGCAGCAGCAATTGCAGTAGTGGATGAAGTCATCGCAGCAGAAGAGAAGGAGAAGGAGACTAGGGTAGCCGCCGCGGAATCCATGACGGTTGGAAGCAGAGCGCCCATCTTTTCGGTGTGTCTAGCAACTGTGGGGATCGGACCGCATGAGTTCAAGGCCATCGTAGACTCGGGGGCCAGCACCACCACGCTATCTCAGATGGTGGTGAGGATCTTGGGTCTGCTGGATGTGGTGGAAGCGAGCAATGTGAGGTTCCAGATGTCGAACGGAGGGGAGTTCAAGCCATGGGGCGTCATCAAGGGGGTACCTATCCGAGTGGGCGCTCTCACCATTGATGTGGATGTAGCAGTGACAGCTGCAATGAGTTACGATCTGCTGCTGGGCAATGACTGGCTGTACCTGGCTAAGGCAGTCATTGATCAGGACCGCAAGGAGCTGCGTTTCAGGATCTCACCCACGGAGGTTGCGGCGGTGCCACTGGAGTGCGGCATCGTGTCAAAAAAGGTGCGCACACAAGGAGAGCAGCAGCCACAAGTGTCGGCATTCCACGTCGCTGCCCCACTTGCGCTTGTGGAGTCAGCAGCACTACTCAGGTGTGGCACAAACGGGGGAGAGGGATGGCGGGTGGCACAGTAGCATGGGGAAGCAGCGCAGCAGCAGCTGGCAATGGTGAGGGTGCCTGAACAGGTACAACAGGAAAAGGTGGACGAAGTGGAACTCGTCGTGCAGCAGTGGGAGCAAGGGCGTGTGGGGACCAGAGATCTGGCACGTACATATCTGGAACCCACGATTGAGGAGCAGCAAGAGCTAGAGCTGCAGCAGCTGTACGTGTTTTCGGCAGGGCACCCAGGGTACTACCAGTCAGCACTGTTCCAACGTGCTGAGCATAACCTCACCCGAGCCATCCGTTTTTGCAGACGCCGTGTTGCAACGATTGGCCGCAAGAGAGACGCCATGGCAAGCAGAGGAGATGATGTGGAAGTAGCAGCAACAGGGGGAAAAGCAGTGCTTGGGGGGGTAACAGTGGCAGCGGAAGGGGCAGCCGCAAGGGCGGGGCAAACTGAGGCCCTTGTGAGTCTAGTGGGAGCGGAAGCAGAAGTGGTGGTTGGGCCTACGGCACTGGTCAAAAGGGTGAGGACCCTGGATGCATCAGAAGCTGTGCCTGTCACCCCTCTTGTACCACGCCGGCTTCGCCCTCGTCCCGCCATTCGAGGAAGGCGTCAGGGGCCAGGGGTGAGAGCAGCATACTTGGACGAGGGCCCAAATGCACTCGTATGGGTCCCAGGTACACCAGGCAGGTGGGGGACTCGCGCAGAAGCCGAGGCAAGGAGGGCAAGGTCGGAAGCAGCAGAAGGGGTGTTGAAAAAAATAGAAGGTGTGAACCAGGAGGTAGTGAGTGAACCCCAGACGCCGTCAAAAGCAGTGGCAGTGCAGGTAGAGGTATCAGTGGAGAGGAGTGGTGAGGACAAGGAGAACAGGCGAGGGGAACTAGAAGAGGGAGAGATCTCAGGTGGGGAAGAAGAAGAGGCAAAGGGGGATGAGTTAAGACCCCCACTAGAGGAGGGCGAGATTGGCAGTGAAGGGGAACTGGTGGCGATGGCCATGATGGCCGCAGCCGTGGTAGGTGAGGAGGGCGAGGAGGTCAACGCCATGAGAGAGGAGTATGTGAGAAGGAGGGCGCGGGTCCAAGGGGACGTGAGGCGGCTATGGAGGTTTGAACCGTTTGAGGAGAGAGAAGCGGTGCGGGAATTTGGCATGGAAGTGTCAAGGAGAGAACGAGTGTATGGGTATCAAAACGAGCTGGAAGGCTCTGAGGCGGAGGCCCTGAACTTTGCATACACCACCCACTGCTGGGCACTACGCTTGTTGCAGGGAAGGAGCCTGAAAAGCAGCCAACAGATCTGGGACTCTGCCATGCAGCTGTACAAGGAGGTGTTGGATGACGCGAGGGCAAGGCCATTCACCAAGGGGGCCATCATCGCGGTCATCGCCGAGCTCACCTACTTTTCGGCCAAGCAGCAGCAGGAGCAGCAGCAGCAAGGATCAGGGGTGAGGCTTGGAGCCTCCCAGCGTGTGCAGCCATTTTGGCCAGGGGATGATGAGGGAACAGGAGGGGTGCCATCAGAGTATGAGCATGAGTGGGGGAGCGTGACAGTGCTGTGGAAGCTCGCGCAACATGAGGTACAAAAGATGGACAAGGGGCAGGATGTGTGGGACGTGCTTGGTTTAATGAGGGCATTCTTGTACATGGAGGGAGGAGGGCAGTACCACGAGCATCTATATGAGCTGTGGACCGGGATGGAAGGGATGGGTGGAGTGGTGTCACCTGAGACATGGGCATTGTTGAAGGAGGAATCGGAGGGAATGGTTGGGCATGGGCATGAGGATTCAGACAGGGAAGAAGAGCGAGAGGCAAGGCAGCGGCCAATGTGGGAAGAGGAGATGCAAGAGGATAGTGGGGAGGCAAGCGAGAGTGAGGAACAGTCAGGAGATGAGGAAGAAGAGGGGAGTCATGGGAGGGGTGACCTGGAGGAGCCCTGCCATGGGGTACCTCCACACGACGAGGACGATGGAGGATCAGGGGCAGGAGGGAGCCAAGGGCATGGACAAGGGCTGCAAGCAAGTGGCAGTTTGGGTGCAGCAGGATGTGCGGGAGCCGTAGGTGGTACCGGCGACAATGGAAAGAGGATTGACAAGGGAGTTGGGACAGGCATGGAGGAGGGAGATTGCGAGAAAGAGGAGCATGGAGCTGAGGGAGGAGACGGTGGTACCAGAGATCGAGAGGCACAGTTGGAGCAGTTGCTTCAGTCGCGCCTCGTCACCCTTGGCGAGAAGGAGGAGCAGGATACTATGGGTGCTGCCGACCTAGGAGAAGAATCAGGGGCACACTGGGTGCGTACCACGGTCGCCAAGAAGCTGCGCTTGACCCACCCACTCACAGAGTAAGCAGTACGTCACGACGCACTTGAGCTCCGAGGACAGGTTCTCGGCAGTGCACCCCTGCTGCCCATGAACAAGGTCGGTGCCTTCCATGCCGCAGTGGAAGAGGTGGCTATGGAGGCCCGCCTCCTTGGGCCCAACGTCAGTTCGCATCCGCCATTGGAAGATGGGCGGAGTGATATTGGAAGCAACATACTGAATGAACAAGAGGGGGAGTGGCTTCTGAAGCATGTGGCTAGACATGAGTCGGAAGTTCGTGCTAACGTATCATTGACCGTGTACCTCGTGCATGACCTCCACTTTGCACTTAGCCACATGAATGCGGATGATTGGTGGATGGTGAGTTGGCTCATTGGGAGGTTGAGGGAAGGCATGAAAGGAATGGGGGAACTTGTGACTGCAAAGACATGGGCAATGTTTGAGCAGGAGATGACGAGAGGGCCACAGCCCCTAAGGGGCAGCCCAGGAGGAGGCCCTCCTCCTACGGTGACGCCGCATATGGTCACATGGGCCATACAAGAAGATTTGAAGGAAGAGGATTACGGGGAAGAACATGAGGAAGTTTGACAGGCTAAGCTGGTGAAAGAGGTGGAGCAGATGGGGGGATTCGAGCATGTGGCGGAAGTGTTCGGAGGGTTGGGAAGTGCCGACTACAAGGAGAAATTCGCAGAGCATCGTGAGCCATATGAGCAGGCAATGGACGGGATCCTCGGTTCTAGTAGAGACGTCAACAAGGGAAGGGGGCATTGAAGGGCAGCCAAAGGAAGCAGAAAAGGCGAGGTTACAAGGGGAGGAGAAGGTGGTGGTGGAAATACACATGAATGAGGAGGCAGTACGGATCCCGGTCTGTCCGGACTTGACCCCGCAGCAGAAAGAGGATCTGGAGGTGTTGTGCAACCGCTACGCACACATCTTCAGCTCCAAGCCCGAGAGGATTGGAGACTGTGGTGTTGAGTTTGCCATAGACACAGGGGACTGCCCCCCTATCGCCACGCGCCCCTTCCGGTTGTCCCCAAAGGAGAAGGAGGTATTGGATGGAGAGATACAGGCATGGTTAGACCAGGATGTCATTCGGCCTAGCGCCAGTCCTTGGGCCTTTCCGGTAGTGATGGTCCCAAAGAAGGATGGAGGATTCCGTGTGTGCATCGACTACCGTGCGCTGAATGAGAAGACAATGGTAAATGCGTATCCCCTCCTCAGGATCGACGACATCATCGACGCTGTGGGGGGATGTAAGGTCTACAGTACACTGGACACCAAGGCTGCATATCACGCCATTCGTATGGACCCGGGGAGCGTCGCCAAGACAGCCTTTGTGACTCATCGGGGGTTGTATGAATTCGTGCGACTTCCCTTCGGACTGAAGAACGCACCAGCCGCCTTTCAGCGGGTCATCAACAGGGTGCTACATGGGGTAACATGTGCCGTCCCGTACCTGGATGACATCATCATCTTCTCGCGTGATTGGGACGCCCACATACAGGATCTCGGAACAGTATTCTCGCGGATTGAAGCAGCTGGGTTGGTGCTCAAGGCATCCAAGTGCAGCTTGGGAGCAAGTCAGGTGCTATACTTGGGGCACGTGGTGGGAGCATGCGGCGTGTCCCCAGACCCGCAGAAGGTGGCAGCAATTGCACGCATGCCAGTGCCAACCACACCAACAGAGGTGAGGTCATTCTTGGGCCTTGCAAGTTACTACAGACGGTTCGTACGAGACTTTGCAAAGATCGCAAGGCCCCTGCATGCCCTAACCCGTCTGCGGCAGGACTTCGTGTGGACAGAGGAATGCCAGCACGCATTCGATCGACTTAAGGAGGCACTGATGAGCGCACCAATCCTGATGTCACCGGACTTCGGGAAGCCGTTCATAGTGCAGACAGACTTCAGCTACCAAGGCATGGGAGCAGTTCTAGCACAAAAGGACGTCGAGAAGAGGGAGCGAGTGGTGTGTTACGCCAGTCGCACGTTGGTGGGAGCAGAGGCCAACTATGCACCAGTGGAGGGGGAATGTTTGGCGGTGGTGTGGGCAGTACAATACTTCCGCCCATACCTGTACGGCACAGAGTTCACGCTGGAGACAGATCACTACGCTTTGGAGTGGCTGCACTCCATGAGGAACCCTACAAGGAAGTTGGTCAGGTGGGCCATCTTGCTGCAGGAGTACCAGTTAACAGTGCGGTACCGCAAGGGAGCATCAGCAGTGAATGTGGATGCATTGTCACGACTGCCACTCCCGGCTGCGGAGCAGCCGTTGGCATGTGAGGGGGAGGTGGAGACAGGATATCCCCTTATGGGAAGCTTTGTTTTACAAGCAGTGGCAGATGAGGAGGACATGGGAGGGGAAGCAGCGGAAGCACCGGAACAGGAGGCACAAGAAGAGGAGACAATACAGGAAGAACAAGCAACACGACAAGGCCAGCCAACACAACAACTTGGGCAGCAGACTGGCGTGACAGGCGAGGGAGGACAGGATGACAGGGGTCAGAATGATGACCCCCAGGAAATTTTTTTTGATCATCATCTGGATACGGCCTGACAGGACGAGGATGAGGAAAGTGCCGGCGATGTGACGCTGGACACCAACCTCATCGAGTTTCTCACCAGTGGGGTGATGAGTCCGCTGTGGACTGACAAGGAGAGGCACAGAGTGAGGGCACGCGCACAGCGGTTCTTCATGCAGCAGGGAAAACTCATGCGTTACCCAACCGGACGTTACCCTGCGCGTGAGGTCCCAGCCCTTGAAGAGCGGGAGTCAATTGTAGTACGTGCGCACAAGATGGGGCATTATGGAGTAGAGCGGACAGCCAACTTGGTGAGCACCAGCTACTACTGGTTGGGGATCTTCCGCCTGGCCAAAAATGTGGTACTTTTCTGCCAGGGGTGTCTGTTTACACGAGCAACTTTCACCATGCAGACGCCGCTCCAGAGTGTTCCAGTGGTTGGGCCATGGCATAGGCTGGTAGTGGACCTGGCAAAATTGCCACCGACGCTGAGCGGAAACCAGTGGGTGGTGGTGGCCATTGACCATTTCACTAAGTGGGTCGAAGTGCGGGCCCTGCAGAACAAGACGGCGGAGGAGGTTGCACACTTCTTGCTGGAGGATGTGATCTGCCGCCATGGGGCGCCAAAGGTGGTACACTGCGACCAAGGGGGAGAATTCCAGCGAGAGGTGGTGGCACTGCTGAAGGCGTGGGACGTGTACATCGAGCTGTCAACACCAGAACACCCTCAGTCTTCGGGGCTGGTGGAGCGGTTCAACCACACCATCAAGGCAGCATTGGCCAAGACCGCCTCTACACACGGTATGGAGTGGGATCGTGTGTTGCATCTGGTAGCTGCAGCGTACAGGTTTGCTGTGCAGTCATCAACCAAGTTCAGCCCGTTCTACCTCACTTATGGGAGAAAGGCCAATCTTAACCTCCTGGGTGAGCCAGCGTTTGGGGAACAGGATCTAAGTGAAGCCACTGAGAGGCAAGTGGTCGAGTGCGTTGCTGAGCGAGCAGCAGATGTGCGGGCAACAATATCTCAAGTGTGGCAAAATAGTGATCGGGCGCAAGTGAGCCAGCGGGAGAAGTACAATAAGCGAAGGATCGTCCCTGCGGAGGCAAAGAAGGTGAAAGTGGGCACCATGGTACTATGGAACTGTGCCCGAGGAGGAGGACGCAGGAGAACTGAGCATGCAGTACAAGGACTCTGGGAGGTAGCAGAGATCTACCCGGACTTCCATGTGAGGCTCGTGGGTGACGGGCCGGGGAATGGTTTTGTAGCCAGCCTCGAGGACTGCTGCCCCGTGACGGACACTGACCTTTGGTACCAGTGGATCAGCACCATCGCACCAAGCAAGCAGATGTGGGAGAGATTGAGGGAGTGGAACAAGAAGATAGCATTGGGAGGAGGGAGGAGGATCCGGCGAAGAAAGAAGCAGCAAGGAGCGGGTGAGCCAGAAGGAGCAGAAGCGGGGGAGGAGCCTGAAGTCGGAGAGGAAGAACTAGAGATGGAAGACGTGGAGGAGAGCTTGTCTCTCCGTCGATACCTCTCAACTGCTGAGCCTACCCCAGGTGGCACGCACAAGCGTTACATTGATGAAGATGAGGAGTCTGAGGATGGAGCACAGGGGGAAGGTGGACCACATGAGGTGACATTGGGGGAGGATGCCGAGACCATGTTTGGGACACCAGCAGCCGTGTCCACGATGGTAAGCCAGATTGTGGAATCTACACCAACTGCACCAGTGAAGCCAAAGGAAGGGGAGAAGCATTGTGAGGGAGAGAAGCAAACGGTGAGGAAGAAAAAGAAGAAGGCCGACGAGGTGGGAGGACAAGTGCCGGAGACAACCCTGATTCTGGGAACCCCAGTCCGAGGACCCACGAACGCCACATCTACCCCATCGACCCTGGAAAGCAAGATAGTTGCAGCAGCACCGGGAACGGCATCAATGATGCTAGCTACTAAAGCAGGAGGAGTGAAGGTAGCGGCGTTCACAGGGATGGCGACGCCAGCGGCAGCCCCTGCTGTGGTCACAACGGCAATCCCGGCAGCAGCAGCAGCAGGAGCAGCAGAAGCCAAGGATGATACCGGGTGGAGGAAGGTGAAGGAGAAGGCAGCAGATGAGGGGTGAGCAAGGGGTAAAGACAAGGAGAAGGCGGACGAGGGGGAGAAGGTCAAGAGAAAGAAGAGCAAGGAGGGAGCGGGCACCAGTGGTGCACTGCCTGCCAAGGAGTAACAGACTGAATTTGGGAGGGAGTGCCTAACGGAAGGCATCCCAAGGGGGAGCTTTATGGAGGAGGAGGAGAGCTGACAGGGGTGTCTGCTAGGTCTGGGTTTTGATGCAGGGTGGCCCCTATGGCGCCAATGCTTTTCCCCAGGAAAAAATGGGTAGTCCCCTCGAGGCCGTAGGAGGGGCAGGGGGAGCAACGGTGCATAGCGGTAAAAGGAGTAGAAGCGGGATAGGAGTTGAAGCTAAGAAGGAGAAGACTTCCGAGAGCTGTGGACCACCTCCCTTGTGAGGGGGAGGGTACACCTGTAACCCGAAAAAAAAGTGGATCACAAAATAATGTGACTCAAGAGGATTTTTCAGCATCATCGGCGGTGGGAAGATCGCTTACGGTGGGGGAGTGAGAGAGGAGTCGGGGAATTTTGGATAAGGGAGGCGTGACTTTTTGAGGGACAAAAAGCGGTGCGGAACTGTGAGAAAATTCAATTTGAAAATCTCCATGCGTACATCTCAAAAAGATCTATCCAACGCAACTTACGGCGCTCAATTCCGACCACAAATGGCTAAGTTATGGCCCGAGGACGGAGGTGACCACAATGGTGGCATGGCATCGTGTTTTTGGGGGTACGCAACTTTGACGAGGCATAACTTGGTGGAGACTTGGCCAATTTTTACGTGCCACCACTTCATGATATGCGTCTACACGAGATCTATCCAACGCACCTATCGGCGCCAAAATCCGAGTTGAAACGACAAAGTTGTGCGAATGTGACCGAGATGACCATTATGGTGACATGGCATTGTGTTTGCCACGAGTGTTAAGCGGATCCGACATGTGAGAAAGGCGGTGGTGACGGTGAAAAATCGGACCTCGCTCACCAAAATCGCGAGAAACGGGAAGTGGCGCGAGGTGCACGTGATGGTGACGTACTATTGTGTCTCGCGCGCACTTGGTGTGGACGCGAGTGGTGAGAGGGGAACGGAAAAGCGACTTGGGTTCGTCGTAAGGAAGCTTGTGAGGGGAAGCTTGAGATGGCGGGTCGTGACTTCGCGCCCACCACTCGCGCCACTCAAGAGGTAACGCGAGGTGACCGTAACGGTGTCGCGGCATTGTGTCGCGTGCGAATTTCGACGGGCACCGAAGCATGGGAAGGACGAGGGGATGGACCACACAAACGTGCCACGGAACCGTGTGAGAGGGGAAGCTATTGTGCGCGACCAAAGTTAACGGGTGTGACCTCGCTAGGAGAGACGGCAAGAGGGGAGAAGCTTTGGAAGGATTTTATCGATCGTCATTCAATGCACGTGAGGGGCAACAGTGAGGAGTGGCAATGATTCTGTGGTGCAAAAGGAAGGCGAGGGCGAAATGGGATGCGAGTGGGGCAGTATTGGGAGAGAGCGATGCGACTGCCGGGTTTCAAAGGGGGACGCGACAAAGAGGGTCAAGCGCAACTCAATCGCGCTGTGATATTGGGGCATGAGGACCGAAGTGAGGCCGGAAGCAGCTTGCGACCTGAAAGTGACAAAGGCGACGAGTGGATTTTCTTGACAAGAGCGAGGTCGCGGTCGCTCCCCGACCGAAGCGACTATTTTTTTGAGACGGATTGGGCTTCGCGAGTCTTATGGCAGGAAGGAGGGCCGTGAGAAAGGACATATTGTTGGATTTTAAAACGAGAGGATTGTTGTAAGAGGGGAACTCACGGACCGCCTCTTCGAAAGATGAAAACGACGGAACGGAATCACTAAAAGCGATGGAAGTCGCCGGAGGGGAGATGGCTTCGCAAAGTTTTATTTGGACCTTGATGGCAAAGGAGAGGATAAGAAAGAGGGGAAGTGGACCATCTTGACAAAACGTGGTATGCGTGTTGTGAGGGCCTGTTCAGGCAAGGCGTCGTCGCTATTTCATTTAAGAATCAAGAAGTGAGGATCTTGCCCGGGGGAGAGACGAGCGGAAAAAGGGAATGCGCATTGATGGAAAAGGGTTGTGAGGCCTTGCCGTGTCGACTCAGCTAAGGGGAGAGCGAACTATGCCATAAGACGGCTGCTTTCTTTGTCGCACTTGCTGGAAAGAATTCAACGGGCGGTCCGAGGAAGCGCCGACCAAGGAACAACGCGGGCCGCGGGCCAAAATCAAGCTTGGGAGCCGACAAGAAAAATGGAATTGAGAAGTCGCAAGATGGAGGAACAGAGGAGGAGGGAAGGATTCCTCGAGCAGTTATGTTTGAGAGAATTCTAGGGGGAAATAGGAACTAGTGCTAGTCCTAGTTTCTATTGTATATTTCCAGCTCTAGGAGGTGCTCGTAGAGGGCAAGGGGGTTCGAATCCACCTAGCTGGGTGCAGCGTTTTTAGACTAGTTCATTGGTTTTGGGATGAAAATGGGAGTCGCGCTTCGGCGGACTCGTGAGAGGTGTTGGGTATAGTCACTGTTCTAGGCAATGTTTCAAGCTAATGTTGACATTGTGACTAACTTCCGCTCCATTCGCTCTCGCTCTCGATTCGTCATTCGTGTTATTGCTGTGCGTGATCGTCCACGTACCTGGAGCCGCGTGTTTTTTGGGAGTAGGACCCGGTCGGAAGCAAAGACGTCCATGCAACGTTCACTCGTCGTAGGCTAGGTCCTCATACCTTCGACGTTTTATCGGGAAAGAGGCTAGGAAACTTGGATTGAGGGGACATGCAACCACTAGGCCGTGAGGAGCAAGAAGCCGTCGCCAAGGTCGGGAGCCACGTGCCACGCACGCTCACGGGTGGAGCTCGGACGAGGGCGGAGCGACAAGGAGGTCGACTGCCGCATCGCCGAGGCCTGTCGAGGTGGTGAGTTCGGGCGTTTTGAGCCGGTGTGGGACGGACTTGTGGCTTGCGTGGGTGGGTGCAACGTCTTGGATGCCGCGGTTGGAGTAGAATGCATGTGGCGGTGCGAGTCCTTGATGAAATTTCAAGCGGGAAGTAGCGTTGAAAAGCTTGGGACGAGACACATCTAGCGTGCTTGTCGGTGTTTGATTTGGATAATGGTAGAGACCATGACGCCGATTCCTACGGAGCTGCGCGTCGCTTCTGTCTAGGGGCGTGGCTAAACGGGTGTTCCACGGGTGAAAACCTATGCTTGTGTGTGGCGGTGGCTTGGAAGTTGCGGTGGAATACTCGCAGGTGTGGGAAAGGCCAACAGTGGAGCTCTAAGGCCCGTCGAGGGAGGTCGCAAGGGGGATCGGCCGCCGCCGCGTGCCCGATCCTAAGCGTCATCTCTGTGAGAGCTTGTTGTCCCATCCTCGGCCTAATGAGTGTTCTCACGTTCTTGGGGATTACCTTCCCGTGTTCGTGTGTTTGACCGGGCACATGGGAGGGTGAGGTGCGTTGGGTGATCGACTTAAGCCGGAGACACTACTCTCACCCCAATGCTTGATCCCAAAGCAATCCTTAACATACCCTTTGGCATTAGGACCGCTAGGAGTAAGGAAGGCCAACTATTGCGCCATCCGAGACTTGCATGCATAATTTGCTTGGATAAGCGCCCTTTTGGTTTGTGTGGATTTGGTGGAAGGTGTGGGGGAGTTGTGGGGGTTCAGATTGCAAGGAGGCATTACTCAACCGGTGGCCCGGACATATCGCCAAGGTGTATGCGTCGGGTCAACCGTCGAAGACCAAGCCATGCCGGGAGGGCGTCGTCTACAAGAAGCCTAGGGAGTCACAAGCTACGTCCCTCGCGCATCGCAAAGACCAAGCTTGCGTTGAGGGACCGGGTGATGCATCGTCGAGTGTCTTGCGTTGTGGCGTGTCCGCCTTGCTCTCGACGGTCGGCGAGGCTATGAGTGCCGGGAGTGTGTCGTTCAAATCTTCATCGAGGGTGTGCGTCTAGAGTAAGGTGTAGCACCGACGAGTCATCGCAAGTCGAGTGAAGGTCGGGGTGGTTGTCGAGTGGTGCATGTCTGTGTGAGTCAGTCGAAGGCGTGGGGTGGCTCGCCACTCCACGCTTAGTCTTTAGGCGAGGTCAGTCGTCGCGGTGTCTCTAGTTTAGGGTAGTGCTCTTTGCTGCTGTTGATCGAAGGCGTAGTCGGTATATGTTCCTCTTGGAACCAGGAGATCCAGGTTCAGGTCCTCCCAGTTGCAATTGTTTTGTGCAAGCGTTGAGGGTCGTCGTGGGGTCGATCGAGTGCGTCCATAGCATAGTGCAGCACCCGTGCACTTCCACTGGGGGGTGTTGGGTGGGTTAGGGGTCCTGCACGCCACGCCAGTCCAATTCCGCTGCGAACTCGTGTGGTTTGTGGGGTCCGGGCCACTCTCGACACGACGCACCGTGAGGGCGACCATCGAAAGTTTTTGGGTACGCGTTTTCGGTCGCTAGCGCTCCCTGGTTACAGAGGGACTCCGTGCAATGGATGTGAGACCCCTGATAAGCTTCCTCAATACGGAGGAAGACCTTGTATGTCAAGGGTATGAGGGTACCCTTGGCAGCCATTGCAACGAGAACGTCATGGGAGTAGTGGACGAAGACGTCAGAGAAGGTGGTGGTGGTGCCGCGCTTGATGGTCAGGAGCGCAAAGAGAGGGGGTGGCGCGGCGTCTCCGAGGCGGCGGAGAAGATCCTCTTCGCGCTGCCAATAGGAGGTGACTGTCTCGGTCTCCGTCAAGCAAAGGGAGTTGAACTCCCGGAGTAGGCGGCTGGTCTCAGCATCACTGGACAGGCGATAACGATGCGTGAGTACGTGCCACGCTGCTGCTGGGTCAGGGAGGACGCCATTGCTGGGGTCGTCAGGAAGGGCTCAAGGGCGAGGCGTGGGGCCGGAGGGGTGACAGGGACAAGAGCACGAACGGCCCGACCGGCGTCGTAGACCTGGTCGGCCTGGGTGGAGTCCAAGGGGAGGACGTAGTAAGGCCACAGACTTTCCCCCTTTGCCCAGATTCGGAAGCTGAGCTCCCAGCTCCGGAACTGGTCGCGAGCCTGAAGCGGCGGTGGTGGGGTTTCGAAGTCCTTTTGCCTGCGCCCGACACCCAGAGTGGGGCCTAGGACTGACATCACCGTCTGTTGTTGGCGTAGGGTGTGTTGTTGTACCAAGTATTGTGTGGCAAAAGCAATCGCAGGGCTCGCCTATCCTGCTCGGGTGAACAGTGCTTGTTGACGTTGGTGCGACTGCTACGATGGCGGTTGCTGCTACAACGGTAGCGGCTGCTGATGCTGCTGCTGTGGCGACAGGTGCTGATGCTACTACTGCGACTGCAACAGCGGTGGGGGTGGCGGCAGCTATAGTGCCACTAGCTGTTGTGTCAGCGTTGTGAGCTGTTGGCGCAAAGCGGCGAGCGGATTTTTTGAGTCATAAGGACCGACGACATAGCCTATAGGGTGTTGACGCTGCTGCTGCTCTTGGTGGTGCTGCTGCTGCTCTTGCTGCTACTGTTTCTGCTGCTGCTACCACTGCCATTGCTGCTGTTGCTGCTGCTACTGTTGCTGCTGCTGTTGTTGCTGCAGCTATTGCTGTTGCTGCTGCAGCTGTTGTTGTTGCTGCTGCAGCTGCTGCTGTTGCTGCTGCAACTACTGCTGTTGCTGCTGCAGACGCTGTAGGAAAGGGGGACAAGGGGTCCCCCGACCAGAGGAGGACCCCGCCCCATTGGAGCTAGTGGCCATGTTTGTTGGCTCCCTTTCTTCCACCCTCCTTTGTGTTTTATTTCTCTTTTTTTCTTCATTGTGCTAATGTCAGCAGTGATGTCAGCTTGAGATCCTTGACTTCAGCAGGTGCTCCTGTCTTATCTGTAAAGTTTTTTGCTTGATGACATCAATAGTAATGTCAGCAATGACGTCAATTGAAATGCTAGTGATGTCAGCAGTGGCTATTGCTGAAGCCGCTGCTACGTCCACCACAAGATGTTTGCTGGTGTTGACGCGGCTGCTACTGTTGCTGTTGCTGCTACTGTTATCGCTGCTACTACTGTCGCTGCTGTTGTTGCTACTACTGCTCTTGATGCTTTTGTTGATGTTGCTGGTTTGCTATTGCAGCTACTGCTACTGCTGCTGTTGCTGACGTTGCTGCAGCTGCTGCTACTGCTACTACTACTACTGCTGCGATTGCGGCTGCAGCTGCTGCTACTGCTGCTACTGCTGCTGCTGCGATTGCGGCTGCAGCTGCTGCTGCGATTGCGGCTGTAGTTGCTGCTGCTGCTGCTGCTAGGCTACTGCGTGCTCTTGTGGCTACTATGGCCACTACAGCGGCCGTGATGGGAGCAGCAGTTGCTGCAAAAACACCTGTGGGGTGGGGGATTTCTTTTCAGTCTTTTTCTTTCTTTTTTTGCTCGGTTGTAGAGCGAGGTCACTGCTCGCTGCGAGCCGCAAGCAGCGATCAGCGAGCTTGCTGCTCCCTGTCCGTTGCTTGCTATGGGCCGCGAGCACCGAGCCCACTCCTCGCAGCTCGCAGCTCGCTTTAGGCACCGGGCTGCGAGCAAGTGGTGCTGCAGCCGCTACTGTTGCGAGCTGCAGCTGCTGGTGTAGCGGGCTGCAGCTGGCTGCTGCTACACCTGTTGCTGCTGCTTGTTACAGGCTGCTGCTGGCTACTGCTGGCTGCTGCTGTTGCAGCAGCTGGCTTCTGCTGCTGCTCACTGCTGGCTGCTGCTTACTGCTACTGCAGCTCCCGCCGGCTGCTGCTGTTGCTACTACGCCCTGCTACTGCTGCAAGACGTTGTGGGCTGCTACTGCTGCAAGTTGTCGTGAGCTGTTGCTACTGCCGGCTGCTGCTCCTGAGCATAGTTGCTGCAAGCTGCTGTAGCCACTGCTAGCTCTTGGTGCAAGCTACTGCCACTGTTGCTGCTTGCAGCACGATCACACCTGGTCGACGTGTGTCGTTGTCGCCATGCCTGGCGTCGGTGGCCGCTCACCTCCTTGCGTCACGCGTGGGGGTCAGTGCTGCCGAAACATTTCGACAGCATTTCCCTCGGCCCAGTGGCCATGGGGAAAATTCTGATGCCGCCACCAGGCTGGTCAATGTTACCGGAAAAAATCCGGCAGCATTTCCCCTACGGTGGAGCGTATGGGGGTCGGCCGGTGTTGTCTAGCACCTATACGCCAGTCTTCTGCTGCTGCTGCTACGGTCTGGCTCTGATACAAAGCTAGAAATCCTAGACAGCAGGTTGGGGCAGCAGCGTTATTGATGCAGCGTGCTGACTTCCACGCTCGTTGCTTAGTCTGCTGCCCCCTCTGTCAGCTGCTCTAGAGTCCAAGTCTGGATGCTCTGGGTTTGTTACTCAGAAATGCGCACGCCAGTGTTAGCTGCAGAAAGCAGCTAAAAACTAGAAGTAACTGATTAGGAGTGAAGAATGAGCAACAATTGGAGACCCCTCCAAGTTCTAGCTCCCCCCTAGCTATTTAGAGCTTGTTACTTGGCAAACCAGCCAATCAGAAAATAGTCCTAGATTTGTTCTCTGGCTGGCAGGTTTTCTCGGTGAGCCCTGCCAGACGGCCGGCAGCCCAGAACCCGGGCGTCGTCCGTTTTTTCCTGAAAACTGGACCATACCATGATACCGACGCTTTGAACGCAGTCGTGCGGTTAGAAACTGCTACAAAAATAGTAGCAAAGAGTTATGGCTACCCAAACCCAGGCAGTGCCTATGAAGGTCCATTGTGCCAAACAGTGCCACGCAACAAGAAACATGGACCCTAGGCAGAGCATGACACTGCAGACATAATAGCACAGTCAAATCCAGCACTGCACGCATGCAGACAGCCACAGCAGTGGCAGTGACCGCCAGCAGCTCGACCGCCAAGGAGGCCTGCCGATGGAGCTGAGTACGTTGACGCAGGGAGGAGGCTCCAGCGAACTGCGAGTAGGCCCCAGTGTGCGTCAGCTCCATCCGACGACACTCCAGCAGCGTCAAGTCTTGCTGTCAGTCATCTGCACACTGATGTACACAAGTTGGGAGGACACAATAGAGTACAATGAGAGATGCGGAAAAACCAACACGTTTGTTACTCAGAAACGCGCGCACTAGTGTTAGCGCCAGAAAGCAGCTGAAAACCATAAGTAACAGATAAGGAGTGAAGAATGAACAACAATGGTCGACCCCTCCAAGTTCGAGCCCCCCCCTCCCCAGCTCTATAGATCTTGTTACTCAACTAACCAGCCAATCAGAAAATCAACCTCGACCAGTTTTCTAGAAGGCAGGGTTTTCTCGGTAAGCCCTGCCAGACGGCCGACAGCCCAAAACCCGGACGTCGTCCGTTTTGCCTGAAAACCGGACCATACCATAATACCAAAGCTGCAAACGCAGTCGTGCGGTCGGAAACAGCTAGAAACATAGTAGCAAAGAGTTATGGCTGCCCAAACCCAGGCAGTGCCTACAATGGTCCATGATGTCAAACAGTGCCACACAACATGAAACATGAACCCTAGGCACAGCATGACGTTGAAGACGCAATAGTACAGTTACATCCAGCATTGGACGCATGCAGACAGCCTTTGTGGTGGCAGTGACCGCCGACGGCTCGACCGCCAAGGAGGCCTGCCGATGGAGCTGAGCACGATGCCACAGGGAGGAGGCTCCAGCGAAGTGCATGTAGGCCTCAACGTGCATCGACTCCACCGGACAACACTCCAACAGCGTCAAGTCTCGTCGTCAGTCATCTGCACGCCGATGTACACAAGCCGGAAGGACACAACAGAGCAAAATGAGAGATGAAAAAAAAAACCAACATAGTTCACTCATGCATGTTTGATACAGTTTTCTCAATGGTGGAGACTTGGGCGCTTGGTGGTTTGTGCTAGTGCTCCGATAGACCTCATGGAAAATCACGGTACAAGTCTCTGACAAGTTGTGTACTCTTTCTGTGGTTGAGACCCGGTTACACGTTGGTTTGTGACGGTACCTCGGGAGACCCAGCACTGATTGATCTATTCTTTGTTGACCCTATGTCAAACGCGTGTAGTTTACATGTGGCTGGGAGTCGGATGCCCGGTTATGTGTTCCGGCGTCTTGGGAAGCCTAAGCTTACCTAGCCTGGATAACCGGTGATGCTAGTGTGTTACCTTAGAGTCTTGATGTGTTTGGCGTGTATTACATATTTTCCCGTTAGTCGAGACCCAGGCACATGTATGACTGTTCCGGTGCCTCGGGAGACCTCCTTTGTGTGGTTTCATGTTCTGTCACATGGGTATTCCCCGTTCGTACCATTCAGAGTGACGGGGATGACGGGGCTTGGTGGCCTAGCCGCCAGTCCCCAGTACATAAGCTCTCAGTAGGGCTCGTTGTACTCTCTCCTTCTTGTTTAACTCATTCGTTCTTGACTTAGCCAAATCTTGGCCCTACATTTCTCCGGCTCACCACCAGAGCTCATGCCTCTTCCGACATGGGTCTGCATGCTCTAGACTCATTTTATCATGGTATCAGAGCACAGCGGGGCCGTGTGACCAACAAAGTAGAAGAATAGGTCTGATGGCAGGTGCGCCACGTGGCGCAACGCAGACAGAATTGTTCAGGAACAGAAAACATGTATGCAACAACATCAAGGGTGGCTTCCACCTAACTTTGAGGTTTTAGTGGTAATGGGATTCCACCGGGTTCTGCTGAAGCTGCCATATGGGCGGCACAAGCAGCACCACCAATGCGGCAACAGCGATTGATCAAAGAAACTTCTCCGGCAGGATCATGAAAGTTACACCCACATACAAGCAGCGCAGCTGAGGCGTGCAACAGCAGTGCGGCAGCAGAAGTAGCTTGTTGCAGCAAGTGGTGTGCAGCAAAGCGGTGTACAGCATGCATCCAGCAAACACGGCGCAGCAATAGCACCCTCATGCATTGCGTAACAGCAGTAGCACCTAGCATCCGCAACCACACCATCTATAGGCATCTAGTGCATGCAAGTCGCATGCTGTCAATGAAGTAGCGGTGTGGCGGTAGCTTACAGGCAGCTCGCCAGCAGCCCCCAAGCAGCAAGCTTAGCGCAGCGTCGCAGCCGCGGGGTTCGTGGTCCTTTAACACCTCTGCTCTGGCAGCATTTGCAGCTGCATCTTGCTGGCAGTGCTCTCTAGCACCAACAACATGCATTGCAGTGTGCGACAGCAGTAGTAGCATCAGCAGCGGCAACAGCCGCCTTCCTTAGCAGTTAGTAGCATGCATTGTGCAGTGCGCAGCAGCAGCAACGGTGGCAGCCGCTTGTAGCATTCTTCCCAGCCACTGCGAGCAGCCACAGTGACATAGTGCAGCCACTCACAGCCGCTTAGTGCTGTTGCAACACGCGGCAACAGTGTCTGCGTGCTGATCAGCTTCGTTACGCAGCTTGTGACAGTTGCAGCAGTAGCGGTGGCCTTGTGTGGAATAGCAACACTAGCGAGACCAGCGGGCAATAGCAATAGTGGCACACAATTTTGCTCCCCTCTCTCTCTCTCTCTCTCTCTCTCTCTCTTTCTCT
>SZWC01003332.1:57113-77894 GCA_023375785.1 Penium margaritaceum | reverse complement strand
CATCCATCTGAGACCCACCTGTAGCAGGGTCAATGCAGTTGGCAGGGTTGGCTTGCTCGCAGATGCTTGCAAGTGCGCACTTGCTCGTGTTCATGGCGCATGCTGGCGCAAACACCCGCAGAGTTTGGTCAAATTCGATGGCGCCATCTCCATCTCCCTTCAGAAAACACTCCCTTGTTGACGGCGAAGTCTACAGTGCATCGTAGCATTTCGCACGAAGGACATGGCACGCAACGGTATAGCACGTTCAACAGCGACACCCATGCAGGAACTTTGATGCATCTTCCTTCTGAATGGGTAGCATGTGGGCGACATGGCGGTGTACGGGGGAAAATGCAGAATGACTGAGAATGTGCAGCTCCACACGCACATGCATCTTCCTGTCCGAGGAAGGGAGAGGCAGCCTTGGGTCAACTGTTGGGGCGCAAAAGAGTCAGAGTGAGAGCCATCCCAATGCCTGGATGCGACCGAGACTGCAGCGCCTGAGACTTTGCTGTTGCAGCCGTCCATGCGACGAATGGGGAAGCAACAACACACTCTGTGCATGTGCTTGGGAGTCAGGCTGTAGAGTTGAAGGCAAAGCTTAGCCTTGAACGTAAGGAACGGCAAACGAGACTGCGGATCGGGAAAATCTTTCAGGATTCAAAGAAGACTCGAGCGCGAGAGCCTCTGTTGTGTTCGGACAGATGTTTAGGCACACGTGAAGCAGTCCGCGGGACGTATGAAGGCTCAACGTTGATGTAATCTACAGAGCGACTCGGGCAAAAATCCCGTTTGCCGTTCTATACTTGAACGGCTGCAGCAATTGACATCGTCGTGTGTGTGCAGAACAAGGGACACATTACCCTCGTCATCTGCCGATGTTTGGAGTTCGACGTTCAAACATAAAAAGCAATCGCTGCTAGCGCACGTACCACGGCAAGAAGGCACCCTTTCGTGCCTTTGCACTTGGCCACGCAGTCGTATGGGTCCATGTCCCTAATGTAGCCGTTGTACATGTTGTCGCTGTAGAAACGAGCTGTGAAGTTGGTGGGGTGCGGCACAAACCCCAGCTCTGCCACACAGCGTTCACGCAGAGTAAGGGAAAGCAAACATTGCTAAGAAAAAAACTCTATGCAGGGTGTCTGCTGAAGTACAGGAGGAGGAGGAGGACGAGGAGGAGGACGAGGACGAGGACGAGGACGAGGAGGACGAGGAGGAGGACGAGGAGAAAGAGGAGGAGGACGAGGAGGAGGAGGAGGAGATGGAGGAGGAGGGGGACAGGGAAAGGGAGAGTGGAAAAAGGAGAGCGTGAGGCAAGTTGGCTCAGGCCAGCCTCACATTGAGTCCGTCGAGCCGTGAGGTTGGCCCACGCGTACGATACCACCTGGTAAGACTTCTCTGCGGGTCGTTGAGCACTGTCAAAATACATTCTCAACACACACAGATTTTGGCAGCCTACCACACTGGCAGGCTGGAGTGAGTGTTCTGACCTTACTCCAGCCCAACCTGCCTAGGTCGACCCCGGCCAAACGCCATGACCTGCTCGAGTCTGGCCCGCAGAATGCCTCTACCGTCTCTCACCTTGGGGACCGCTGCACGTGCAGGACACGGCGGAGTTGTTGTCTGCGCGATGCGGCACGCAGATGTCGCTGCCGCACGCGTCGGGCAGCAGGCACGGCATCACAAACGCCTGCGCCTCACTGTTGGCCGCGGTCAGGCCGGGATTGCCGATGGCCGTCGCGTCCTTGAGCCAACAGTCCACTGTGGAGGAAAGCGAGAGCGGTTCGCCTTCCATTCCCACTTTCGATTCAGCTGACGCTGACGTTGATTCTCCATCTGAGGTGGTAGCCGCCGGCATGGCCAGCACCATGAAGCAGCTGTTGCCGGGGAAGCGCACGCAGTCCTCCAGACACGTGCGTAGCTCCACCGCCTGCTTGTGGTCCAGGCTGCTGCTGAGGTAGTCAACGCCGCGTTCAAGCCTGGCGAAGCCCAGATATTCTGCGCTGGAGGATGAAGAGCATGTCGTGTTCGAGGGGAGGGAAGGAGAGGGAAATGAGGAGGGAGGAGGAGAGGGCTCGACGAAGCGGTGGGTAGCTTCTAAGCGTCTTGTGCTTGCCATGGCGCGCTGAGGCGAGCAAACGATGGCGGCGACGGCCACGACGAGGACGATGAGGTCCCCGTGCGCGCAGACTTCCCTTCGCAAGAGAACCATCGCGACGACGAAAATGTGGTGACTCCCGGCGTTGTCTTTTGCACAAGTCCGCTACCTTCGGACGAATTCCAACGAATTCTAAGTCGCAACCTTCGGTTGATTGTTCGAGGTGGAAAGTCTCACTGCGGATTGCAAGCGCTGCGGCGTTGTTGCTTGACATGCTCAATGAAAGCTCCAGCCGGGCCGCCCATTCCACGTCGTGCTGCGCTGTCATCGCTGCTGCAAGTGAGTCGGCGACCAGGCCGAGCTGGCGTCAGCAAGCGCGTCGGAGACGTTGTGGGGCTCATTTGAATACACGAGACCTACTACTCGTTATCAGCCAACACGACACGGCCTCCAGTCCATGACGTCTCACACAACTCGACAGACATCCACGGTCGAACGCCCGCCAGCAGCTCGGCGGTCGGCTGGGGCACCGACCGCCGCCGTCGAATTCCCCAGTGAACAGAGTGCGAGCTGGAGGCTGAGAAAGTGTTGCAGACTCTAACGGATACTCGGATGCTTCTAAACGGGTCCTTATCTAAGCAGTAACCGCGTCGGAAATTTTTGTTTTGGCAGCAACCACGTCGGAAAGTTTTGTTTTGCCAGCAAGCGCGTCAGATTTCCCAGCATGCTGGCAACTCCGACGGGGGATTGGGACTTCAGCAGAAAGAGATGGCGAGGGGCGGGTGCGGGGTGGGGTGATGGGAGTGTACCTTTTTGCATAACGAAGTAATATCTTAAATTACGTTCGCGTGCCAATTTTGTCCGTGTTAACGCGGCCCGACATTTCGAGAACGCAGCGTAGTGATGGGCGAGGACCCATTCACTGCGCTATTCTCCTTATGTATGGTAAAAATAGACAGATACATTCTTTCTCTCCCTCTAAGTTAGAGTAATGCATGAAAACAAGCGAAATACAAGGAAAGAAACAGGACCCAACCTTGTAAGAGCGAGTCCGACTTAGCAGATGCGCAAGAGAATTAATCCTTCTCGCCACCTCTCAATTGCACGCAAACCACATCTAAATGACACACTCTCCACAAACAGGAACGTTGAAAAAATAATGGGCGATAAATCCCACATATCCACATTCCCGAAGGGCGGACCTTCAAATATCCACGAGCGAAACATGCTCAGCCCCATACCCAACACTGTAAAATACAAGCACAAAGTATCCGGCTCCCCTGCCATGCTCGATCTATTAAGCCTGGTCAGGTACTTAGAGCATCCGATAAATTTCTTTGTAGATTTTAAGTAACTTGGGTGGTCCAAGTTAGACTCGAGGAACTCCATGCATCGAGCTTTCCCGCGACTCAGATTTAACTAGGTCTTGAGATATAGCAGATGATGGGCGGTGCCGAAGATGCACCTCTAGCATTCCAAGTAGCACCGCCACGTTTTAAACTTATGTATGATAACAAGCATTTCATTCTTATGCACTGCGTAGTTCAGTTCCAGTCCCTGTAGCTTTCCCAACATATAGGCGACCGGTTTTTCTCCACAGTCGTTTTCTTGGAGGAGAACAACTTTGATTGCTTGATTAAACACACCGGTGGCCATGACGTAGTCCACCGTTGAATTCTCCAATCATAAGGCTGGCACTTAGGTGAGAACTTCTCAAAGAGGTAAACAATTTTTGTTCTTCGTCTCCCTGACTCCACTTAGTGGTTTTACAAATGAGATCACAGAGAGGCGCTGACACACGGACATAGCCCTTTACAAATTAACGGTAGTGATTGCAAAATCTCAAAAACACTTGGAATTCCCAAACGTTGGTTGGTGTCAACCAATCACTGACCCGTTCCACTTCCTCTTATCCATGGTGATCCTTCCATCGACGATGATCTCGACCAAAGCTCGATCCCACGGCGACTAAAGATGCAATTGACAGCATTCCGCAAGTTTTCACTCTTTAGAAATTTTGGAAGGAGTACATTATGCTCCCCGTGGATGTCGATGTACACCAGAATGCCATCATGAAACATGACAACAAATTTGTCAGGAAACGGACAAAAGATGTTCATTACCGCCATGAATGTACCAAGGACGTTTCTGATTCGGCCTCATTCCGCGATACCCACGGTTTCGGCCTCCGAATTCTGTCCTGGCCACTTCTCGCATATTAATCACACGGTACTCAATTTACACAGAAGATGCGTGCAGTACCCACTGTTTTTGCACGTCCATAAAATCATGCATGCCTTACCCACTATTGGAAAGAAATTCACGCTGCACCGGTTCCCCGTGAATTAGTTTGTGAACTGTGGGTATCCGGTGAGTTAAGTTTCATTTTCACCGATTTCAGTCACCATTTCTACATCGCACAAATTGAAGCTCGACTCATACGCCATTCCGGTGTCTTAATGAGAAGGTCAACTTCCAAAAAAACAAATATGTGATCAAAGCAACCCCTCACCCCCACCTTATTTGACAATTTCAACAGGGGGCTTGAACTTTGGAACGTTTGCCGAAAGCACAACGTGTGTCACATGTGAAAACAGACGTCACATAGTTTTTTTGCCGAACATGCAGTGAATGTGCCGTGATGTTGCGTTATGCGGGCCTTGCCGTCAACCTCGACAACATGCGAACGGGATCTAAGCGTAGCATATGTCGAGGACGCGATATGTTGCCAGATGGACGTTGCCTATTGCCGTCCACATGCCACCGGCGCCAACTGGCGGATTTTTCGACGTGGATTGACATGCTAGCACCGTCCTTACGTTGCAAGTGACGTGGCTCCCCTCGTGTTACATTTTCCTCCAGGTGCATGATAGGAATATCAATATTTGTAACCTCCTCGGACGTCTTCACACCGGATGCATGGGACGCGACGGTTGTCGTCATAGAAAGTCGGCCAACCACCATGTGATGTGGACGTTCTCTCTCGTCGTCGACAAGGGTCGTGACCGTTGACCCCATTGTTGATGTGTAGCCGGCATGTTCTTCCAATGTTGCCGCTTCGTCGCCGCGGGCTTGTGTCTCCGGGATAGCCCTCCTCCTCGCGCTAACAACTGGTGGGTTTTCTATGTGTAGATGGTGAGAAGGATGCATTTTACGACGCATGTCGTTCACTGTTATACCCACTGTTTACCATCATGGCCGCCACTTTCTTCACCAGTGGAGGCGATTACCCGAACGACGAGGACGACGACCCACCCAAGGTCCTCGTCTCTCGGTACCACCCGGAGTCATCCTTCCTCGTTACTAAGTGGGAGGAACACGACTGGAACTGTCACGTCAACGTCTTGGAGCGCATGACTCCTCGATCCCCAGACCGTGTTGAAGAGCGAACGATGCGACTTGGAGGCAATCAACGTGTCCGTCCGTATCGTGGTTACCGTGCCGGTGGGTTGAACCCATGTTGTTTCTAGACATGGCGTCGTCGCCGACGGGGTTGGACCTCCTGCTTGGTCGAAGTACGCTGCCTGCTAGCCATCTCACACAAGCATGTCTTCTGCCTATTTGCCACACACTTTACTGACATGTATCTGTGCACGTCCGCTGTGCAGGGTCGTCTGATGACGAGACCCCGCCGCCCCCGCCGAAGAACACTGTCGAAGATGTTGAAACCGCTCCATCCCGTGCGCGCAAGCGCAAAGGACGATGCACGGATTTCCCAGGCGGTTGTGCCTTCCGCAACATGGACGCCGCCCGCGAAGCTGTCCAAGACTACGCAGTCGACCGCGGCATGCCGGTGTCATGGGTCCGCAGTGAGCCAACCCGCCTCGAAGTCCGCTGCGGACTGTGGAAGCAAGCAGGCTGCATGTGGCTCCTGAAAGCGCGGTATCAGCGCAAGAACGGCAACGTTGCCGTCATCGAATTTGTGGACGGCCACAAGTGTTACCCCACCACAAAGAAGGACGACCAGGCACGCCGGACTACATGGGTGCTACGGCACATTGAGTAGACCATAAAGAAGAAGCCCTCCACGGACACAAAGGCGGTGCAACAGATAGTTGAGGCCCGTACTGGGGAGAAGGTGTAGTACCCCGTGGTGTACCGTGCGAAAAAGGCGGCCGAGGAGAAGAGGATGGGTGAGAAAGCGTTGTCGTGGTCCCTGTTCCCAGCGTACATTGTGGAGGTTAGTAGTTGTTGCCTTCGTTGCTGCTTCCCCATCCCTATTTGCGATTGCTACACAGCTCTATGTTCAAGCACCGTCCCCATGCCATGTCTGTCGTGCAGCTCAAACGGGTGGACCCCCGGATGGTCGCATGCGCAGAGCAAGACAAGAAGAACGTCTTCCGCCGAGCCTTCGTAGCACCCAGGGCGTGTCGGGAGGGGTGGAACCACGTGCGGCGCATCATAACCGTGGACGCGACTTTCTTGAAAAATGGATTCAAGCAAGTTCTACTCATTGCGCAGTTCTGGGACGCAAACAACCACTACGTGCCCATGGCGTGGGCGCTGTGCGGACAGGAGGACAAGGACAACTGGCTCTGGTTTGTGCAGCAACTGGTGCAGGCGTACCCCACTGCTCGCGACCGAGGTACGGCGGTCATTTCCGACCGCGACGGCGGGCTGCTTGCAGCTGTAGACTGTGAATTGCCAGGTGTGACGTACACGTATTGTGCGCAGCACATCTGCGAGATCGTCAAGTCCAAGGCGGGCCAGGTCGCCGCGGACCTCTTCTGGACTGTTGCGCATGCGTTCACCCCGCGGGAGTTAAAGCGCGCACAGGAACAGTTGGCGAAGGCATCCGTGCCAGGTCTGCAGTACATTTTTGGCGGCGGCACAGATACGGGCATCCCACTCGTGGCGTGGAGCCGTGTCAACATCCTTGTGCCCCGTGGAGGCCATACAACGAGCAACGCGACCGAGTCTTTGAACGCTCGTATCATGGACTTGAGGCATCTGTTCCACTTTCACTGCTTTGCACAGCTGTACGTTTGGGTGCAGAAGCTGTTCGCAGAGCGTCGGAAGCTGGCGCATGACTGTGAGACTACGCTGGCACCCTTCGCTGACGACAAGGTAACAAACTACACTCAGAAGGTGAGGGAGTACGAAATCATCCCGACCGGCCCACTCTCTGGAACGGTCTCTGGTCCAAAGAGTCTGTCCTGCCGTGAGGTGGATTGCAACGTGAAAAAATACAGCTGCGGCAAGTGGGCAGAGTACGAATTTCCTTGCCAGCACGCCATGAGTCTGCTTCTGGATGCTGGGGTCAACCCCGACATGTACGTGGACATCCACCTCACGAAGGTGGCGTGGAAGCGAACTTACCGTCACCCCATGCCCGGTGTCAACCTTGGCGAGGTGCATTATGTAGAGAATGGGTGGGGGCCCCCGGGCAAAAAGCGTGGCGCTGGAAGGCCCAAGTCCAAGCTCAAGGACCGCTACGCACGTCACAAGAGGGATCACATCTGGAGCCATTGCGGCCTGTCCGAGCATGGCCCGCATAAGTGCACCAACCCACCTGCTCTGTCTGCAGCTAACGTGGCCGCAGCACGTGCCAAACAGCATGCCTTGGGCCGCGGAGTGCAAGGTGATGGTGGACAACAACTTGGACTTGCAGGAGCAGCAGCAGCAGCAGTAGCAGCAACAACAGCACGAACACGTGGAGCAGCAGGAGTAGCAGGAGCAACAGGAGCAGCAGGAGTAGCAGGAGCAGCTGGAGCAGCTGGAGCAGTAGGAGCAGCAGGAGTAACAGGAGCATTAGCAAGAGCACCTGGAGCAGGAGGAGCAGCAGGAGGAGGAAGTGCATCAGGAGCAGCAGGAGCATCAGGAGCAGCAGGAGCATCTGGAGCAGCTGGAGGAGCAGGAGCAGCAGGTGGTACTGCCAGTGGTGCTGCAAGTGCTGCTGCAGGTGATTTGGTAGATGCGGCTGACGCAGCAGAACTCGCATTTTCATCCCAGGTTGACAACCCTGGCAGTCCTGCGGACAACGATCCCTCGTCCTCGGAGTGGCCAGAGGAGGAGAGTGCCTCAGACTATGAGACAAGTGAGACAGAAGAGTGGGAGTCAATGGATTCCTCCTCCCACTCCGACGCATCTGAGGAAGACGAACCGATCCAACGCAAACGCACATGCAGAGGCCGTTCTGTGTGAGCATAAGTAAAGCAACATTGTGTGTCACCCATTGATGGCCCATGCTGCCTTGTGTTTTTTGTTTACTTTGTGAACTCTTAACATAGTTGTGTTCACTTTTGATCTGTGCAGGTGAGGCAGATCCATGTCCCCCTCAACACCGTGGTCAAGCGGCAACCAAGGCTGAAAGTGCACCGGCACAGGGTCAGGTCACATGTGGCCCACGACACGGGATGTGCGATGGAGGATGTTCAAGTCATGTGTTCCATGATGGCTAGTCTGAACCTAGGCAAGGCAAACATGGAGCAGGCCAGATATCAAGTGACCAACCCATGCACGGGCATGTGAAGTCTTCAATGATGCATGCCTATAGTTCAATGAAGTTGCAGAGTGCCCTGCTTGTGAGGTCATCTGTTACGTGCACGGCTTACCTGTGCATGTTCAGTTATGGATCAGTACGTGTGACTTAGCACCTCTGTTGTATTGGGCTTGACGTTCATTAAGATGTACACCATGTCATTTGACCAGAGCACTCTATCAAGTGTTTGCTGCACCTGGACACAATTTTCAAGCTATGTAACCTTTGTGATTAATAGTCCAATCCTATGAATGACATTTAGGTAGTGTAAGAGTGGTGACTTCACTACAGTGTACAGTTTTCCGCAACTTGTCTGTCAGTCGCACGAGTCACATACTGCTACATGTTACACAGTGAGGGAGTGTAAGGGTGGCTAACATGCAAAGAAGTCTCCTAGTACATGAAACCGTAAACAAATGAACGACATATCCACTATGTGTATTCTTAACTATATCCCAAGGAAGTAATGGACACACTGTGAATGTTTTCTACCAAGCATGTGCAGCAAGCCCACTACCTCTCGCAAAGAACTTCAAAAGTGGCACATAATTGAGGAAAACATTGGAAGATCTCCCACATGTCCACTATGTGTCATTTAGCATGGACATGCCATACTTTCTACACAATTCATGACAACACGTTGTCTGTGGAACATGCGAAAGTAGCAACATTGAGTACGTTCATGGAAACATGATGAAAACGTGTGCAAAGCACCACCGAGAGTATCAATCCCAAGGCAGCAATGCCCAGGGGTGTGAGGAGGACGTGGAGTTGGCATGTGTTCACCCAAAATCCAGCACATGGTCTCTGGTTCGCATGGGTCGTTCACCCAAGTTGGTTGGACCTTCGTCGCAATGAGTGTGTCCCACCGATGCTTGATCCTACCCCATGCCTCCTTCACTTGCTGGGGAGTGAGCTGTGGGCTGCTGGGTCTGGGAAGTTCACCACCCCATGGGCCAACTTGATCCCATCGGCAGATCCTCGCCACAGTGCCCCACGTGTAGGTACGCTCGGTCCAGAACCGCTTACGCACGTCCATAACGTCAGTGGGCTCGGTGTCGTCATGTCCATATACCATGCGACCCATGTTTCCTACGGTGTACAACACCGTGAATGGAGATGGCTAACGATGATTGCCACCTCCGTATTTGTACGGAGGTGGCAATCATCACCTGTCTCCGCAGGGACAGTTAGGCTCGGATGATATCCATGGCTCCCATACGTCAGGGCTGTTTAATGGTCTATGACTGGGCAATGGCCAGTCGAGGGTCTGTGCCATGGCTTCAGGAGTTGCAGCCCATGTGGTATGTGGCGGATGGCGGCCATGTACGCTCCTGGTACGTGCCTTTATGAGGTCCCATGCTTCCTTAATGGTGACCCATGCTCGGTGGGCAATAGAGGGGTCCACATAATATCCAGTACTCCACCCGCGGCCATTTCCGCCATTCCTGCGACCCTCGGATGACATGTTGATGATTTGCGATGATTAACCATAGAATGTACGTCGTAATAAGGGCGAGGGACAGGACGCACGGCGTTTTGGACAGGAAGAGCAGGCGTCCAGACGCGGACTGTAACCCTAAAGTCTGTCCCTTCTGTGACGTTCAACTTTTCGGTTCAACGATGTTTATGACGGTTCTCGCAGTGACTTTAGCATAGTAATGTACTTTCCACTTCATGGACGGTGCTCGCGATAGGCGATTTAGCGGCGCCTCTCATTGGACGTTCAGTAGTATCGCGGTTGCACTGGACCAATGCTGGTCCACAAAGACAAAGACGCCAAGTCAGAGAGGTATGTCGAAACTGTGTGGTGCACTGGAACTGTCGATTGCCACGCTGTCTATGATGCGCGAGGCTACGTTGGGGTCCTGTTTCAATGCTGTTGTCTTCCACTGGCCCGTGTGGAAAGTGGGTATGAGGAGAACAAGTTCGTCCTCCATACGATTTTTGGCACGGTGGACATCCGAAGTATTTGTTTTTAACAGTGGCCATCAGAAGTATTATGTACATATTGTGGACGTTATACGCATGTTTCTGCAAAAGTGGCCCTCCCATGCTTTTTCTGAGAAAAGTGGATACGACGTTCTTTTGTTGCAAAGACAGTGGGTATGAGGCAGAGAGGCGCTGACACCCAGACGTAGTCCTTTACAAATCGGCCTAATTCCGCGATACCCACTGTTTTGGCCTCCGAATTCTGTCCTGGCCACTTCTCGCACATTAATCACACGGTACTCAATTTACACAGAAGATGCATGCAGTACCCACTGTTTTCGTGCGTCCATAGAATCATGCATGCCGTACCCACTATTGGAAAGAAATTCACACTACACCGGTTCCCCATGAATTAGTTTGTGAACTGTGGGTATCCGATAAATAAAGTTTCATTTTTCACCGATTTTAGTCACCATTTCTACATCGCACAAATTGAAGCTCGACTAATATGCCTTTCCGGTTTCTTGATGAGAAGGTCAACTTCCGACAAAAGAAATATGTGTTAAAAGCAACCCGTCACCCCTACTTTATTTCACAGTTCCAACAGGGGGCTTGAACTTTGGAACGTTCGCTGAAAGCACGACGTGTGTCACATGTGAAAACAGACGTTGAAATTCACATATCTAGCGTGGAAACTCGTCTTCTTGATGTCCTTATCAGATATGTGGATCTGACGATAGCCACTGCGTAGGTCGATTTTGGTGAAAATGCATGCCTCACAGAGTTTGTCAAAACGTTCCTATGCTCATGGAAGAGGGTAGTGGTTTTTCATGGTGGTGTCGTTCCGTGCTGAATAGTCCACATAGATCTGCATCTTACCGATTTTCTTTTTCACTTAAGTATAGGTGTCACATAGGATGATGTGGAGGGTCTGATGAATCCCTGACCAATTATCTCATTTAGCTGCTTCAAGAGTTTGGTTAGCTCATGATCCGATAGGTCCCATTAATCGTCGGTCTTCTGTCCGGCTTCAGTTTTATCGGATGATCAATGGTTCGTTGCAAAGGTAGATCACAGGGCCATTCATCCTGAAAGACTTCTTAGAGCTCCTTGACAAGCGGTGTAAACTCCTCCATGACGACTGCAAACTTGTCATGTTTTGAGGCTGAAATGTTTACCTCTACTACTCTGATGTCCTCCACTTCCCTTGGCTCTACATAGACTAGCCACACTTCAGCTCAGCAATGTAGGTATCTCGTGGCCACATCCAAAGATATCGGCTGGCATGATGCGAGTGAGGTAGCTTTTTTCTTGCTTCTACCTCTGCTTCTTCCCGTAAAGATTGTTACGTCATGGGCCGCTCAAAAAGAGGCACGTATTCATTGCTCCACTCTACCTGCGGATTGTATTGGTACAGGAAATCTCATCAGAGGATGATTGTGTGGTTGCTCAATGGACAAGTTCTCCAGACCATTACGTCGTGCACATCTTTCATCTATAGTAGGAGAAGTTCGCAAAGTCAGCGGACATATAGTCTTTCGTTGGTGATATGTCCTTCCAACATCCCTGGTAATGTCTTCAAATCCAGCTTCCGACCCATGCCGTTGCTTACAAAGCGGTGAGAAGCTCCTACATCCGGTAGTGCTCGTAATGTATTGTAACCTTACAATCCTTCGGTTGTACTCATAGGAGTATTGCCGGTCGGTCTTCCTTGTACCCCTCGTAAAAATTAGCAATACCAAAGACCTGCTTGCAACAATGTGAGCCGCTTAGATGGGCGTCTACTCCTACCCTTTGCCATTTCACGACTCCTCATGTTTTCTCTACGGATTCACCCCTTTTTTGGCCTGCCGTAGCCGTTTTTCAGAGTCACTTGAGATGTGCCCCGGCCTTTTGCAATTCTAGTAGAGCCATTCATCAGGTTTTTCAATGGCTTCAATCCCCTTCAGAGACAAGGCTTTTGTCGACTGGGGCTTCCCTCCGCCACGATAACAATTGTGGCTTTTTCTGAGCTCATTGGATTTCTCCAACCGCGCATTGTAGTTGGCACTGTCAATGCGATCGGCTGTTGTGATCGTTTTCCGAAGGTCATCTTCAATGCCAAATAATGATATTGCTCACAGAATATCTCCATGAAGGCCATCCTTGTAGTAGAAACATAGTTTGCTGGGAGCGAGATCACTGCCGTTGATGATTTTGCGCAAATACTGCATGTGCTCTATCACACGAGATTGCCAGCGTAGGCATTAATCATGTACCGTGCTTTAGATTTCTTGTTTATCTTTCTAAAGCAAGCGAGTGTGGTGCACACGAATTCATTTCATTTCTCCGTTAGATTCATGGCACGGCCAATCGATCCACTCAAGAGATACAACGCCTGTGGTCGACAACGTGAGAGGAGTTGCGAGAGCCGTTGATCAGGCTCTGCAGGTCTCATGCTACCGATGGATGGTCTTTGGATCAGATGGCCAACTCAAAGCCGTGCCACACAAAAGCAAGGCCACAAGGTCAGCTTTATATTTCATCCTTCTTGACCCTAGCAGTGGTGAAGTAAACCTCCAAACTCGTGAGCCACATCATGATTGTTGGTCCTGTTGAGTTTGCAAGATCAAACGGTTTGGGTAGCGCTGGTAAAATTTGAGATTCAATGGAGAGTTGAAGATTTCCCTTGTGAGCACATCACGCAGCTACAAATTTCTTAGCTCCTCCATTTCCGTATTGAGCTGTCGCAGTAGGTGGACATTGAGGCTCTCGAGTCCCAAAAATTTCAAGTTCAGGCCTTCATTGATGCAAGCATGTCCTCCAGTGCCTTCCATCATGCCAGGTGTCATCCTGGCGGGCAATGGCAAGGGTGGATGGTTCACTGAGCCCAAGGGATCTGTCACTGGGCTAGCCATTGGGGACTTCGGCACTGTCTCGTTTGTCACAAAAGTCACCACTATTGTCTGGTACACCTAAAGAGCGTCATTTTCCTGCGTGCTGCTGATCCTCCATCACCGGAGGCTTTGTGAGTTGCTATTGCTTGTCATCATGCTCGATCACTCCGTTCACCATTGTCCTCACAAGGTCAATGAATTCCAAATGGTAGAGGTACGCAAAAGACTCCTAGGAGATTTTCACCTTGCAGTCAATGTGTTGACTGTCCCTATAGCACCGTTGTGCTCTGGTACCAAGTGTTACGACAAGCGAAACATAGGTGGTGCACAAGGATGAGGTGCAGAATTGTAGACAATTCAAGGGATTGAGACAAATGGATCATTTTCATCAAGTAGTAAGTTTACGTCGATGACAAGTATGGGATGAGTCGAGCGCATATACACAGTGATGAGAATCTCAATAAGGCATATGTTGGGTCTTTGGAATTTGAGTCAAACGACACATGCAAGACTGAGCTGGAGTGATGGCTTCAAGAATAATTCATTGAGAAGTAAGGGTATTCTAAAAGTATGAATGCGCGGTATCATAAAAGTCTAGTGCCAAAACAGTTTCAAAACATCAATACAATTTCTCAGATATTCTATAAAGTGGAAACATTTGTCTAAATCTTCAAGAACTGAACATCGAATATCAAAGTAGGTGGCCAAAATTATCTCAGATGAACAGTGTAACAATCCTCAGGTCAACGACCTGTGGGCCACGAATGTAAGGGTACAAATGGACACTCGTGGAATCTAGGGACACATGTATACTTGGGACATAACAGTGAATGGGTAGATGTTGCGGGGAAAAATAAAAACAAAAAATGCCACAGTATTGCACATAAGCTTTGCACATGGTTCCCTAGTGTACATAATGTTGAAGATTGCCCCTCTCCATGCCCAAGTGCAGCGCTGGGAGGCAAAGACAAGCCGCCAGAGAAAGGAAATTCCTCGTCAACGGATCTATTGACTCAATGTTTGCTTGGATCCTAAAATGGAGGGTTGTCCCTAAAATTTGACAAGTTGCTAAATCCGGTGGAAGTTGTTTCACCGGAATCAGACCAGTAACGAGGGAGATATGGGCTTCCAAAGTCGGGGTGTGCGTGGGGGTTCTGGGAGCTGGCTGCGGTTCGACTTTCGGTGAATAATTGACCGGAACGAGTAACAAAATGCCATATGGGGATTTTGCTCCGGAAGATCTGCCGAGGCGTCCAGTGTATGATCCGCCGGATTTCAGGAGTGCAGTTTGTTACTTAGGGACAGCCAAAATCCTGGCTCTGAGTCCAAAACTCAATAGTACAGTTTGTTACTCGGGGACTTGGTCAAAATACCGACTGGAGGTCCGCGAACAAGTTTCGACCGACATCAATCCCCATCACCAAACTCGATGATTAACTCATCAAAACAGACTCCAAAGGTGCGAGGGCACCGCCACTACATGTTGGGACATCTGCGCCCCCGGAATGGCGTTTTGATGGGTTCTTGATGTGTGAGGGCGCCTCGGCGGGCGACATTGTGCGCACCGCCGTTTGAGCGGTTGATTTGGGGTGCTGCGCTTTGGCTGACGTAGCAGGAGCTATGGTGAGTCGAATCGCGCACGGTTTGGTGCATTGAAGAGCTCATGACAAGCCCTAAAAATGTTTACGTCATGTCCATGTTAAAAAAATAATGCAAGATCGCGTTATTCCCTTCGCAAAAGTGACCGTCTCACATTTTTCTTCAACTGCCAAAACCATAGCGCGGGGTGACCAGAAAGCTCACGCCTAGACTTGGAACCACCTGCACAAAACATAGCCGTGAGCCCAGAAGACCCGTCGGGCCACGTTGGAACCGCACCTTGGTTTTCTGACAAAGGGTTATGTGCCCACGACCCTGACCGGTCTACAATCGCTCACGACTTTCGCGACGGACGGGACTGTCGTCAAGGACGACATTGCCATCAAGCTCTGAGGTCCCAGAGTTGAAGACTACACAAATGGCGCAGAAGGAAACGCAGCCCATCCAGACGTATGCAAGAGGCCCTGGCTACGGGCTTTGGAGGTGGCACTTTGAGCTGCACCTCGCGCATAAGGGGTTGATGGAGGTCATGAAGGGAACGGAAGCCCTCGACGAAGCGACAGCGAAGGAAGCGCAGAAGGAGGTCTTCGCAAAGAAGAACACGGAGGTGCTCATGTTGCTGGTGTCCGGGACGGCCGAGTCGCAGTGGGGCTACTTCCAAGGCTGCAAGCTAGGAGCCGAAGCTTGGCAAAAACTCTGTGCCATGCTTCAATCCAAGTCGCTGGCAAAAACAATCTTCGCAATGATGCAACTCCTGACAGTGAGAATCGAGGAGGGAGATGAAGTCATCACCGCCATGCAGCAGATCGAGTCGCTCGCCTCATAGTGCAATGACATGGAGTGGAAGATGGAAATGTAGCTCTAGGCGATGGCCCTCTTCATGGCCCTTCGTGACAGTTGGAGCCCTCTCATTACAGTCTTGGGAGGATGGGCAAAGGAAAAGCTCACCTATGGTATAGTCGCAGAGTACATCCGCAACGAGGTACAGCGATGGAGTTGCGGGGAGTCCTCGTCCTCCTCATTGGCCCTCGTCACCAAAACGCGTGGTGGCGGAAGCGGGGCCAAGGGAGGTGTCGGACATGGCGGCGGCAAGAAGGGGGCCAAGAAGGGTGCATGCCGAAATTGCGGCAAGAAAGGCCATTGGGCCCGTGAGTGCACCGAGGAGGCGAAGGCCGGTGGCAAAGGTGCCAAAGGCAAGAATGCGCTCCTCAACGACACTCAAAATCACTACCTCAAGAAGGCCAACAGGCGATGCCTTGACTCCGGAGCGGAGGAGCATACCCAGGTCGAGAAGGTCAGGTTCATCAATTACACCAAGTCCAGCAAATCCATGGTGGTCGCGAACGACGAGGGCGAGCCGGCGGCTGGCCAAGGAGACGTGGACGTGGAGGTGGTGGATGGCAGAAAGCGGGTGTAGCGCGTCATCTAGGACATGCAGCACGTACCCGGCTTGGCTGACATTCTAAGTGTTAGCCGCCTGACATACAAGGGGTAGAAGGTGCTCTTCAGGAGAAGAGGGACAGTCATGCAAAAGGATGGTGGCGATGAGCCTGTGCTGGAGGCTAAGCACGAGGGAGGCCTCTACATCATGGAAACCAAGGTGATCCACGCGGCAACAGATTCAGCACGATTGCAAGAACCACACTGTCAACCTGGCCAAGGGAAGGAGAGCTGATCTGGAGCTCTGGCACCTACGATTGGGGCATTCCACACTCGCAGTTGTGAAAAGAGATGGCAAAGCGCGAGCTGGTACGCGGCCTTGTCATCGACAGTGCGAAAGAGGCGACGGATATAGCAAAGCACAAAAAGTGTGAGCCTTGTATTTTGGGCAAGGTGCGGCGCAAACCGTTCAACGAGAACGTGAATCGCGCCTCGGACCTGCTTGGGGTCATGCAAAGCAACGTGTAGGGACCATTCAAGACTGCTTCAAAGAGCGGCGCACGTTACTTTGTCACCTTCATTGATGACTAGAGCTGAAAATGTTATGTGGACTTCATGAAGCGGAAAGGCGAGGTCCTGGACCGGCTGAAGGAGTATGTCGCCACGGTGGAGAGGCAGATTGACCGGAAGGTCAGAGTGTTACGTAGCGAAAACAACGGAGAGTACGTGGGCTGTAGTGAGTGGATGAAACAGCAAGGCATAAAATGGCAACAAACTGTGCCATATTCACCTCAGTCAAATGACGTGGCGGAGCGGGAGAACCAGATGTTGCTGAACATGGTAAGGATCATGTTGGTGGATGCAGAAATGTCACGAAGCTTCTAGGCGGAAGCTGTACATACGGCGAGCTACACGATCAACCTCACTCTCACAATGGTGTTGGAGGGAAGGAGCGGCTGAACGACGTCACAGGAGGTTTGGAGCAGGTGCAAGCCAAGTGTGGCACACCTGAAAGTGTTTGGGTGCAAGGTGCCCACGATGGTGCAGATTGCACAAAGGCGCGACAGCAAGCTGGAGACGTGGGAAAATTCGTATCTCTTCCTTGGCTATGAGAGCGCACATAAGGCGTACAGGCTCTACGACATGTACAATGAGGAGGTAATCCGTGGCCAAGACGTCGAGTTTGACAAGAAGCAAAGCTACATCAGCAGCAACGACATGGGCGTGATGGACTCTCCAAAGACGGGGGAGTGGTTCCAACTCCTTGACTACAAGAAGGAGCCGGTGGTCACCGAAGTTGAGGATGCGCCATTAGAGCGCGAAGGTGCACCAGTGGTGGCAGTCAATGCGAAGGACTCCGATGACGATCAAGCTGATGAGGAGATCCATCGGAAGGATCCGGCAGATGAGGCACCTAGGGTGCCAAGGCGCGCACTCCCGGCAGAGTGTGCATCGGGCGTCGGTGGAGAATCCACTAGACGTGCTGGTCATTCGGGGGATGCTTTGCAAGAGTGAGACAGATCCTTGGGGAGCCGTCCGGTGGATGATTCACCGGAGCGTGCCGAGTCGGAGGGATCGTAACAGAGTGACGATGCGCCACCAAACTTGCTGCACTGCAGCAAAAGGCAGCGAAAAGCGGGGAAGCGCTTCGACGCAAGCACCAGTTGATGGATCGGCATGACGCGGTGCATGTTGGCTTCATCAACGGAGCTGACTACCGTGCAAGAGGCGCTTGCACAGCCCGAAGGGGACCAATGGGACGCAGCCATCATATCAGAGCTGGCGTCCATCACGGAAAACGATACGTGGGAGCTGGTTGACAGGCCGAAAGATGCCAAGGTCACTGGCTCCAAGTGGGTCTTTAAGACCAAGTTCACAAAGGAAGGTGTGGTTGACAAATACAAGGCGTTGCTAGTGGCAAAGGGATACGCAAAGCATAAGGGCGAACACTATGATGAGACGTTCACACCCGTCGTCAAGTTCACAAGAATCTGGGCGATCCCTCTGGTGGCGGCTGCGAAGGACATGGAGCTCCACCAAATGGACGTAAAGATGGCCTTCCTCAAGAGCATCATAGGCAAAGAGATCTACATGGAGGTACCAAAGGGGGTGGAGGCGCCGGAGGCCAAGGTGTGTAAGTTGTGGAAGTCCTTGTACGGGCTAAAACAATCATCCAGATGTTGGTACCAACAAATGGACAGATTCATGGCACAACTCACCTTCAAGCGCTGTGAGACGGATCACAACGTGAACGTGCCGCGTGAAAAACAGCTCCATCAGATTGTCACACTCTATGTGGACGACCTGATTTTGTGCTCGACGGATCTGCCGAGCCTATAGCGGCTGAAAGAATAGCTGAGCAGCAGATTCTAGATGTCAAACATGGGTGAGCTGGAGTACTACCTTGGGGTGAGCATTACATGGAACCAGAGGGCGCGCACGCTTGAGCTGGGACAGGCCAAATACATGGCCGAGATGCTTAAGCGGTACAGTATGGAGCATGATTATGAACCAGTTGGCAGTTCGGTCTCCACGGCTTATGAACTGAGTGCGACAATGGTGCCGCAAACAAAACAAGAGCGGGAGGATATGACAGGGGTGCCCTACCAATCGGCGGTGGGCAGCCTCATGTACGCCATGGTGGTGACTCGATCGGGCCTGGCCTTCGCGGTGGGCCAAGTGAGCAATCATGTGGCCGATCTAGGGCCACTATACTGGCAGGCAGTCAAGCGCATCCTCGACTACCTACAGGTAACGCGGCACGCACGCCTGAGGTTTGACGGCAAGGGGCGGGCGGACCCTTTGCGTCTGGTCTCCTACACGAACGCAGACTACGCTAGCGATGTGGACAAGCGGGAGTCCACATCAGGCTACGTGTTCTTCCTTGCTGGTGCGGCGGTCTCGTGGTGCAGCACAAAGCAAGACTGTGTCGCCACCTTTGCAGTGGAAGCAGAGTACATCGCGCTAGCCGAGACGGTCAAGGAGGCGGTGTGGCTCCGCAGGTTCCTGGGAGAGCTGGGCGTGCCGTAGTAGGAGACTACTGTGGTGCAAGAGGACAACACCGGCTCAATCTCGCTGACCAACAACCTGACGCTACACAGGAGGACAAAGCATATTGACTTGCGTTATCACTACGCATGGGACATGGTTGAAAAGGGGCAGGTGGTGCTGCAGCACTGCACTACACACAACATGCTTGCGGATTGCTTGAGCAAAGCACAACCTGTCGACCGGCACGCATTGAGCGTCGCCGAACTTGGGATGACCAGCTACGATGGGCTGGAGGGTGCAGTGGAAGATGAGTGAGAGCAAGCAGGAGCAGCGGTCATGGCAGATGCAAGGGGGAGAATGTTGAAGATTGCCCCTCTGCATGCCCAAGTGCGGTGCTGGGACGCGCCGACGAGCCGCCATAGAGAGGAAATTCCTCATCGACGGATCTGGCGACTCGATGAATACTTGGATCCTAAAATGGAGGATTTTCCCTAAAATTGGACAAGTCGTTGAATCCAGTGCAAGTTTTTTCACCGGAATCGGACTAGTAACGAGGGAGATATAGGCTTCCAAAGTTGGGGTGTGCGCGGCGGTTCTGGGAGCCGGCCGCGGTTTGACTTCTGGTGAAAAATTAACCGGAACGAGTAACAAAATGCCACCTGGGGATTTTGCTCCGGAAGATCTGCCGAGGCGTCTGGTAGATGATCCGCCGGATTTCAGGAGTGCAGTTTGTTACTGAGGGACTTGGCCCAAATCCTCGCTCGGAGTCCGAAACTCAGTAGTACAGTTTGTTACTTGGGGACTTTGTCAAAATTGCGACTGGAGGTCCGCGAACAGGTTTCGACACACATCAATCCCCATCACCAAAATCGATGATTAACTCATCGAAAAACAGACTCCAAAGGCGCGAGGGGTGCCGCCACTACACGTAGGCATATTCGCGCCTCCAAAATGACGTTTTGATGGATCCTCGATGTGTGAGGGCGCCTCGGCGGGCGACATGCGCGCCGCCGACGGAGCGGCTGATTTGGGGTGCTGTGATTCGGCTGACATAGCGGGAGCTACGGTGATCCAAATCACACATAACTTGGTGCGTAGGAGAGCTCATGATGAGACCAACAAATGCATAGATCACGTCCATGTTAAAAAACTAATGCAAATCGCGTTATTCCCTTCGCAAAATTGATCGTCTCACATTTTTCTTCAACTGCCACAAATATAGCGCGGGGAGACCAGAAAGCTCATGCTTACACTCAGAACCACACGCACAAAAACATAGCCGTGAGCCTAGAAGACCCGTTGGGCCACGTTGGAACCGCACCCTGGTTTTCTGACGTACAAGAACACAAGGGAAGACATTACGAAAGAATAAACGTAAGGAGTGATTCTTCTAGGCATGGCATGAAGGGAGAGAGAGAGAGAGAGAGAGAGAGAGAGAGAGA